>JAULJZ010187657.1:0-21428 GCA_032270985.1 Heliamphora pulchella | reverse complement strand
GGAATCCATATCTTAAACGTGGGGAGAATTCAGTGTATTTGATAATTGGAAACTCAAGACATAATTTGAGTTAGGGCCAATAGTTCAGTCAGGACCTTTAGTGGAATAAGTTCGGGCTCGTACGGGAAATGATCTAGCTCGGGGACAGAGTTAGGGATATTTGATTTTCTCGTATGGTTAGCCCGAGTCCTATACTTCCTCGTGATCCCTCACGTAACCCATTATACACACGGATATAGAGGAAGAACTCTTCGATCGAAATCGGTGCCCACACACGGTGATCGTCGTAGTGCGTTCGGAACATACGTGGGAAGATTGCAAGGTCGTCTTCAACATATTCGGGATTTCTTGAAACTTTTCAACACGTTTCATAAAGGTATCATACTATTAAGATTAATATAGTTCTCAGTTTTCATAAAAAACGCATACGTCGTTTTTTACGGTCATAGTGTTGGTTCAAAAAATTTTTTTTGCTCCAACATCACTAATCATGTTTACAATTCTTTGCAAGAGTTCCAAGAAACTAGGCAACTTAGTGATGGAGAAATATACCTACATATGGGCAATAATACAAGGGTGGCAGCAGTTACAGTAGGAGATGTCACTCTCAGCTTTAGTAAAGATAGGATATTACTTCTAAAATATTGTCTTTATGTACCATCGATTAAAAGAAATTTAATTTTGATTTCTAGTTTAATAAATGACAAATATTCTGTTCATTTTGATGACTCTGTGGTTGTGAAAAAAAATAAATATTTTATTTATTTTGGTACATTTGCGGATAATCTGTATGTCATATCTTCTATCTCTCATACACTGCAGCTAACTGAAATGAATAACACATCTAATTTACCATATAAGAAAAAATTTCCTTCTTTAATGAACCAAATGTTTCTTTGGCACTTATACTTGGGTCATATTAATCTAAAAAGGATAAACAAACTGGTAGAAGATGGACTTTTGAGTTCATTGAACGCGGAGGCACTTCCAATTTGTGAATCCTACTTAGAGGGTAAGATGACCAAGATGTCAGAGGCAAGACTACCAAGATCATTGTTTTTGTAAATGATTTTGGGTAAAAACTAACTGGACGGGCAAACGCCAAAACGGGCTCCAGATAAAACTTTTGACGATGAATGATCAAAATTAAACCCGTGCAACCAAAGTTAATTTAGAAGAATACCTTTTGTCGATCGATTCTTCAACTACGATTTGATTTCGAGTTGAAGCTCCTATCAGATCTTCTACTGTATTCCCTTATGCGATCCTTGAACATAGTGTGAGCTACAGACTACCGAGAACTCGTACCGGCAGAACCCAGACAGCTTTAGTTATAGAAGACAAGTTATGAAACTGGTTTAGCCTACCCGCATATATATAGGGTTACAGCAGGACCTAGGGAGTAATTATGAGTAAGACTTCCAGTGGAACACAGACACGTATCAGCAGTTTCTACAATTAAGCAAAACTCATAGCGGTATCTGTAATTATGGAAAACTAGCAGCAATTTTTGCAATTTCCATAAGACACTGAATTACAGTTCACACCATCAAAAAACTATTATTGCATTCTAGCCCATAATCTCAAGACCATATAGCATTGAGCTCCTTTTATTAAATGCTTACCATTTCTCCCCACGTTAAGATTTTTGATACCCACCAATTAAATTTAATTATTGACAATTTAATTTAATCAGCATCTTAATATTCTTTAAGCCCTTCTGCTTAACTTATTTAACCACCAGATAACTAAATCCACCTACAGGGTTTGGCCCGATCAATACGTAAAAGCTTTTTTAAGGGGGTATCGTCAATCCTGATCTTTCGGGAAGTGGATTCCGTCAATAATTAATATTTGTCATATAAATAATGCCGCTAGCCAACTTACCGAGAATGTAGACCCATATAAGATCGCACCCTCTGATGAATCAAAACAACGAATATTAAATATATGCAAATTAATAATTATTCCAGGATTAAGAGGATAAGTATTATTCATAATAATCTTGGAGTGTGAATTAATTCATATAGTTAGTATAAAATTAATTATCCCAAATGTCCCATTCAATACACACAAGGTGTACTAGTACAAAAAGTTGGAATAATAGACGACACTATTATCTATTTTCCGTAATTAAGACATGCCTACTAAAACTCTATGCTACAGTCATACCGATGGTATGTCCATTTTCCATCTAAACTGTGAATATAAAATTTATATTCTGTAAGAACCTAAAATCTGATATTCTGTGTGTAAATCGTACTCTACATACCAGATTAAATACTATACAGAATATTGGACATCCATGCATAACAAAGAAATGACATGCATACATTGCTCATAAAGATTATCATAAAATAAAAAATTAATTTTATTAAAATAAAATTAAATACTAAAAATATAGTTTTCAGTATACCAACCCTAACAATCTCCTACTTATACTTAAAACCATGCTGCTACACATCTGACTCCCATGCCCTCTACATGACTATCAAAAATTTTACCCGGTAAGCTCTTTATAAAGGATCTGCAAGGTAGTCTCATGATGCAAGCTCTATGTCTGACTGGAAATTTGACTCTGTGTACCCAAAGGAACTAGACTGTCTGCCTCGAAAGCCAACATATAATTCTTAGTCCTTTCTAGGTACATGATTATATTTTTTACCGCAGTCCAATACTCTTGCCTTAGATTAGACTAATATCTGCAAACTATGCCAACGGGAAAGCAGATGTCGGATCTAGGGCAAATCATAGCATACAAGAGGCTTCCTACTGCCGAAGTATAAGGAACCGCCTTCAACTTCTCTATCTCATTAGGTGTCTTCATACATTGATCCTTGGATAGAATGATTTCATGCCTGAAAGAGAAACCCTTTTCTTGAAATCCTGTATGCTAAAACGAGCAAGGACATCATCAATATACTTTGCTTGTGATAAGCCCAACATCCTTTGTTTTCAATCTCGCACAAGCTTGATCCCAATGACGTGACTGGCTTCTCCCACGTCGTTTTTATCGAACTGCTCGGATAACCATACTTTAACCGTAGATAATATCCCCACATCGTTTTCGATAAACAAGATATCGTCTACATAAAGTACTGGAAAGGTCACCACGCTTTCATCATGCTTCTTGTACACAGAACTCATCCAGACTTTGATCAAAACTATAAGACTTTATAGATTGATCAAACTGAGTGTTCCAAGACAATGATGCCTACTTAAGTCCATAAATGGATCTCTTAAGCTTGCACAACATGTGCTCCTGGCCCTTTACAATGAATCCGTCTGGTTGTATCATATAAATACACTCGTCAAGACTTTCATTAAGGAAAGCTGTCTTGATATCCATTTGCTAGATTTCGTAATCTAAATGAGCGACAATAGATAGGAGAATCCGGATAGACTTAAGTATGGCTACCGGCGAAAAGGTTTCCTTATAATCAATTCCTTCTTTTTGAGTGAACCATTTAGCAACAAACCTAGCTTTGAAGGTTTCAACCTTCCCGTCTGCTGTTAGAGGCAATACTGCCAAGATCATCGAACGTAGTGTAGGCTACGATCCTCTGAGAACTCGTACCGGTTCAACCCCGATATATTTAAATCTTAAGAGACAAAAATAATATAATAATAGTAATATATAAAATCATTCAAAACTAGTTCAGCCTACCCACATATATATAGGGCTACAGTAGAGACCTGGGGAGTAATTATGAGTTAGACTTCCAGTGGAATACAAACACCTACTAGAGGATTCTACAATTTTGGAAAGACATAGCGGTTTCTGCAGTTTTTATAAAACACTAAATTACAGTTCACACCATTAAAGAACTATAATTGCACTCTGACCCATAATCTCAAGACCTTCTTGCATTGAGCTCCTGTTATTAAATGCTTTCCATTTCTCCCCACGTTAAGATTTTCGATACCCGCCAATTAAATTTAATTACTGACAATTTAATTTAACGGCATCTTGATATTCCTTGAGCCCTTCCGCTTAACTTATTTGACTGCCGAATAATCAAATCCACCTACAGAGTTTTGACCCGGTCAAAACTTATAAACATCCTTAAGGGGATATTGTCAATCCCGATCTTCAGGACGTAGATTGCGTCAATAATTAATATTTTCAATATAAATAATACCGCTTCACTGGGAATATAGACTCATATAAGATCGCGCCCTCTAATGAATCAAAATAACGAATATTAAATATATACAAATCAATAATTATTTCAAGATTAAAAGGATAATCACTATTCATAATAACCTTGGATTGTGAATTAATTTATATAGTCAATACAAAATTAATGATCCAAAATGTCCCGTTCAATACACATAAAGTGTACTAGTACAGAGAGTCGGAACAATAGACGACACTATTATCTGTTCCCCGTAATCAAAATAAACCTACTAAAACTCTGTGCTACAATCGTACCGATGGTATGCCCATTTCCATCTAAACTGTGAATATAAAATTTATATTTTGCAAGAACCTAAAATCTGATCTTCTGTGTTGAATCCGTACTCTACAACACTAGATTAAATACTATACAGAATATCGGACATCCATACATATCAAAGTAATGATATACATACATTGCTCATAAAGATTCTCATAAAATAGAAAATTAATTTTATTAAAATAAAATTAAATACTAAAAATATGATTTTCAGTATACCAATCCTAGCAATCTTCCACTTGTACTCAAAACTATGATGCTATACATCTGACTTCCATGCCCTCTACATAACTATCAAAAGTCTTAGTCGGTAAACTCTTTGTAAAGGAACTGCAAGGTTGTGTCTTGATGTAAGCTCTATGTCTGACTAGAAATCTGAGTTTGTGTACCCCAAAGGTACTAGACTGTCTTCTTGGTAAACTAACATATAATCCTTAGTCCTTTTCAGGTACTTGATTATATATTCTTTACTGTAATCCAATGCTCCTGTCCTGGGTTAGACTGATATCTGCTAACTATGCCAATGGCAAAGCAAATATTGGGTCTAGTGCAAAGCATAACATACATGAGACTTCCTACTATCGAAGCATAAGAAACTGCCTTCATCTTCTCTATCTCATCAGGTGTCTTAAGACACTGATCCTTAGATGGAGTGATTCCATACCTGAAATGGAGAAACCCATTCTTGGAATTCTGTATGCTAAAACAAGTAAGGATATCATCGATATACTTTGCTTATGATAAGCCCAACATCTTTTGTTTTCGATATCGCATAAGCTTGATCCTAAGAATATGACTGGCTTTTCCCAAATCCTTCATATCGAACTTTCCAAATAACCATACTTTAACCGTAAATAATTTCCCTACATCGTTTTCGATGAGCAAAATATTGTCTACATAAAGTACTAGGAAGATCACCATGCTTTCGTCACACTTCTTGTACACACAGGACTCATTCGGACTTTAATCGAAACCATAAGACTTTATAGCCTGATCAAATCGAGTGTTCCAAGACCTCGATGCCTGCTTATGTCCATAAATGGATCTCTTAAGCTTGCACAACATGTGCTTCTGGCCCTTTGCAATGAATCTGTCGCTTTGTATCATATAGACACACTCATCAAGACTTCTGTTAAGGAAAGTTGTCTTGACATCTATTTGTCAAATTTTGTAATCAAAATGTGCGGCAATGGATAAGAGAGTCAGGATAGACTTAAGCATGGCTACCGGTGAAAAAGTTTTCTCATAGTCGATCCCTTTTTTCTGAGTGAACCCTTTAGCAACAAGCCTAGCTTTGAAGGTTTCAACCTTCCCGTCTTCTCCTCTTTTCTTCTTGTAGATCTACTTGCATCCAATGAGTTTTATCCTTTTGGGTGGTTTCACATGTCCTCAGACCTGATTGGAATACATAGATTCTATCTCTGAATTCATAGCCCTTTGCCAAATATTTGTATCTTTATCTTTTAGTGCTTCATTGTAGTTATAGGGCTCGGTATCTAGTTTTGTCAGGATCTTGTCAAACAACTCTCCCAAGAACATATATCGATCAGGTTGATGAACAATCCTCCCACTACGATGAGGTACTACCTGTGTCTGTGTAATAGCAGTAACACGCTGTGCAGAATCTGAACCCTGTGCATCAGCACTCTATTCTTGATTTGCACCTGTCCCGATAATCCTCCCACTACGACGAGATAATGGAATATCAGTGACTTGTGGTTTCTCTTCCGTTCTACTAGTATTTCCTCTCAGTTCTTCCAGAATAATTTTGTTATTGGGCCTGTGATCCATAGTATAATCCTCTTCCAAGAATCAGGCATTGGTGCTAACAATGACCTTCTGATCCTTTAAGATTATAAAATAGATCACCCTTTGTTCCCTTGGGTTACCCCACAAAGAAATAGACTTCCGTCCTTGGTTCCAACTTACCCACGTTCTTTTTCAGCACATGTGTTGGACACCCCAAAACACGAATATGTTTCAGATTAGGCTCACGCCCGGTCCACAATCTGTGGGAGTAGAAAGTACTAACTTAGAAGGCACCAAGTTCAAAATGTAAGCCATTGTCTCTAAAGGGAGTTCCCGAAATGAATTGAGTAAATCTGAATAACTCATCATGGACCTTACCATTTCTATAAGAGTCATATTCCTTCTTTTTGCTACACTATTCTGCTGCGGAGTGCCAGGAGTAGTCAACTGGGATGTAATCTCTTCTGATGACAAGTAGTCCTTAAACTCTCCAAAGAGGTATTCCCCACCACGGTCGAATCGTTGTGATTTGATACTTTTACTCAGACACTTCTTCGCCTCCACCTTGAATTTTTTGAATTTCTCAAACCATTCAGACTTACGATGCATCAGGTAATTGTATCCATACCTTGAGTAGTCATCAATGAAACTGATGAAGTACTCAAAGCCACCTCTAGCCCAGATTGTCATAGGACTACACACATCAGAATGAATCAACTCCGACGGTTCTTTAGCTCTATAGCCTTTGGCCGAAAAGGGCATCTTGGTTATTTTACCTTCTAAGCAAGATTCACAGACTGGAAGTACCTCCACTTCTAATGAACTCAAAAATCCATCTGCTAACAGTCTATTTATCCTTTTTAGATTAATATGACCCAAGCATAAGTCCCAAAGAAACGTTTATTTTATTAAGAAAGAAAACTTTCTCTTATATGGTAATATAGATGTATTATTCATTTTAGTCAGTTGCAGTGTAGGAGAGATTAGAGTAATAATATAAATATCATCCACCAATGTACCAGAACAGATAACCCTTTTATTATCCTTAATAACCACAGAGTTATTAAAACAAACTAAATATCTATCTTTAGCCAATCTAGAAACGAAAACTAAGTTCCTTCTAATGGCAGGTATATAAAGACAATCTCTCAATATTAAAACCCGATCTCTACCAAAACTGAGAGTGACATCTCCTACTGCAACTGCTGTTACCTTTGTATTAAGACCAGACAAGTTAAGTCTTTTTAATTTTACTATATAGGCAACTGATCATGCCAAGTAAAATTAAATAGCTGACATAGTTTTGGTCTAGTATATAATAACAGTGACTCAGATGGAGAAGATACTATTATACACAGTTAAGTATTAACCATCACCTAATCCTAAGTCAATCACTTCGCAATGAACCCTTCAGATGGAGAAGTGATCCACACTAACAATTATCCAAAATTATCCATAAAGGAGATTTATACTGGCGATACTGCAATTAATTTGTCCGATGGGGAGGAAGGCCTTACTGCCAATACGCAGGGTTTAATTGCTTCGCCTACAAATTGGTGATGGAGACCGCGGGATTTATCTGTGAATAAATTTCCTCTCCCATTTAGATTTTTAAAACATTTTTTAGGGTTATAAAACTCCGTTTAATTAAAATAAATTTATTAATTTTGAAAGTTACACGATCTGAAAAAATCAAACAACTTTTCGTGTACACGATTCTAAAGATTCTGATTTATCAAACCATCTTTTCATATTTAAATGCGTAACAAATAAAATTTAATAAATACACAGTTTTTTCTCCAGCTTTTTAGCTAAGGTAGTGATTAAAGGTATTTATTTATTTTATTTTTCGTTCCACATTTTTTGAAAAATAATAATTTATTTCGATTAAATATTTTTCCATTTAATTAATTCAAAATTTGAAATTAATTCCCACGTTATTCCAAGATATCTATTTTTTTTAAAAAAAATTATCTTAAATGTGATATTTTGTAAAAAAAATAAAATATCTAAAAATTGTTTATTTAATTAAAATTAATTAATTAAAAAATTTATTTTATTTTCTATTACAAAATATTTTAATTAAAATCGAATTTTTGAATTAATTATATTAACAGAATAAATAAAACAAATATGCAGTCATCTATGCAATACATATATATATATATATATATATATATATATAAACATGACATGCATATATCACAGTTTTATGATCCAAGTAAAACACTAAAGTGTTTCAGTCTCCCTAAGAGAATTAACTATTTCAATCCATATTCGCTTTTGATTCAGTATCCTGATTGCATCAGATTTCCTTGCTACTATCTGATATATACTGATATATCATATCAGTCTCGTATACATCAGAAAATCAACAGAAAGCAACCCCAGGAGAGAGAAACCGTCGAACCACCACCAGCTGCCGCCGGTGCCACCTTGCCGCTGCCTTTAGGGGTCTCCTGCCGCATCATCTGAACTCCATTTTTACGAGTTTTATATCGTTGGAAAGATCCCAAAATATGGGATTTTTTTGTCAAAAAATCTGCTCAAAAACTGCTCGAAAAATGGCCAAAAAAATAGTCCGTACCTCAAAAAACACTGTTGCCCGCCACAACACTGCGCAGCCAACTTCCTGAGGCTTTTCCAACCTCTTCTCGAATTCAATTTTCAACGTACTTTATATCAAAAAAAAGCTCTCGAAAATTAATATTTTTTTACGAAAAAGGTGCTCAAAAACAGCCCAAAAAACTGCTAAAAATATTGCCCAAAGCTGTTGCCACCGCACCCTGCGTCGCCTCCTCTAACCACCAACTTTCCAAGACCGTTCTGACCTCATCCGAACTCCGATTTTGACGTATTTTATATCGTTGGAAAACTCTTGAAAAGTAGAATCTTTCTATCAAAAATCTGCTCAAAAATAGCCCAGAAAACCATTAAAAAACTGTCAGGAAGTTGCTACTGTAGCGCTGTCGCCGCTAGAAAAATATCGCTGCTGTTGTTTTCTTTATTAATGCATTGTTTGGCCTTTTTTTTTAGTTTATGACAGTATTTTGAGATATGTTTTACTGTTATTTTATGTATAAAAAAACTTTTCAAAAAATAGTCCCAAAAATGGCCCAAAAAATCATAAAAATTACTGTCGAACTGCCAGCGACAAAGCTGCTGAAACTGGGCAGTTTTGGTGATTTTTCCTTGCTATTTTTAGATTTTTCCTTGTTGTTTTTAACTTTCTTTTTATGCTATTTATATTACATAAATACTGCAAAAAAAAAAACTAACCAGAAAAAATCGTTTAAAACCATTAAAAACTTACCGCGATCTGTGACCTGTTAAAACCCGAACCACCGCCGGTGGCGCCTCCATTCTTCGTGCTCTTGGATATATTCAACTTATTCTTAAATAATCTAAATAGATATTTAAAAACATCAAACTAGCTTTTACATCAATCTTATATCCCGAAGGTTCACATTCATTCTATTACGGTCAACTTCCGTGATTAAAAAAAATAAATCATCATTCATTCAAAATATTCAATCAAACATGAAAAATAAATAATGATCATAAAATCGAGATTAGAACGCCTGCAAAACAAAATTAGCAGCATTTATAAAACTATCCGGCCTCAATAACCAAAAACAAAAAACAAAACGGCTCTGATACCAATTGTTGGAGGCAAGACTGCCAAGATAATTATTTTTGCAAACGATTTTAAATAAAAATTAACTAGATGGGTAAACGCCGAAACGAGCTCCAGATAGAATTTTTGATAACGAACGATCAAAATTAAACCCGTGCAACCAAAGTTAATTTAGAAGAATATCTTTTATCGATCGATTCTTCAACTACGATTTGATTTCGAGTTGAAGCTCATATCAAATCTTTTACTATATTTCCTTATATTATCCTCGAATATAGTGTGGGCTACGGACTATCGAGAACTCGTACCGGAAGAACCCAGACAGTTTTAGTCTTAGAAGATAAGTTATGAAATTAGTTCAGCCTACCCGCATATATATAGGGCTACAGCAGGGACCTAGAGAGTAATTATGAGTAAGACTTTCAGTGGAACACAAACGCGTATCAACGGTTTCTATAATTAAACAAACCTCATAGCGATATCTGCAATTATGAAAAACTAGCAGCGATTTTTACAATTTTCATAAGACACTGAATTACAGTTCACACCACGAACTATAATTGCACTCTGATCTATAATCTCAAGACCATATAGCATTGAGCTCTTGCTATTAAATGCTTACCATTTCTCCCCACGTTAAAATTCTCGATACCCGCCAATTAAATTTAATTACTGATAATTTAATTTAATCTGCTTCTTGATATTTCTTAAATCCTTTTGCTTAACTTATTTGACCACCGAATAATCAAATCCACCTGTAGGGTTTGGTTTGATCAAAATTTATAAGCTTCCTTAAGGGGGTATCATAAATTTTGATCTTTCAGGATGTAGATTCCGTCAATAATTAATATTTTTCATATAAATAATACCGCTATCCAACTCACCGAAAATATAGACCCATATAAGATCACACCCTTTAATGAATCAAAACAACGAATATTAAATATATACAAATCAATAACTATTTCAGAATTAAGAGGATAAGCACCATTTATAATAATCTTAGAGTGTGAATTAATTCATATAGTCCGTATAAAATTAATTATCCCAAATGTCCCGTTCAATAAACACAAAGTGTACTAGCACAGAGAGTCGAAACAATAGACGATGCTATTATCTATTCTCCGTAACCAAGACAGTCCTACTAAAACTCTGTATTATAGTCGTACCGATGGTATGTTCATTTTCATCTAAACTGTGAAAATAAAACTTATATTTTGTAAGAAATTAAAATCTGATCTTCTATGTCTAAGCCGAACTCTACACACCAAATTAAATACTATATAGAATATTAGATATCCATGCATAACAAAGAAATGATATGCGTACATTGCTCATAAATATTCTTATAAAATAGAAAAATAATTTTATTAAAATAAAATTAAATATTAAAAATATGATTTTCAGTATAACAACTCTAACATAAGAGGCCCTTTTCATCCAAATGCTATGGAGCTAAAGAACCATTAAAACTGGTTCATTATGATGTATGTGGTCCTATGACAATCCGAGCTAGAGGTAACTTTGAGTACTTCGTTAGTTTCATTGATGACTACTCAAGTTGTGGATACATTTACCTGATGCACCATAAGTCTGAATACTTTGAGAAATTTAAAGAATTCTAGGCAGAGGCGGAGAAGCGTCTTGTAAAAGTATCAAATCACTATGATCCAACAGTGGTGGAGAGTACCTCTTTGGAGAGTTTAGGGACTACTTGTCATCAAAAGAGATTATATCCCAATTGACTGCACCGGGCACTCCGTAATAGAATGGTGTAGCAGAAAGAATGAATAAAACTCTTATGGAGATGGTAAGGTCCATGATGAGTTATTCAAGTTTACCCAATTCGTTTTGGGGACTTGCATTAGATATAGCAACTTACATTCTGAACTTAGTACCTTCTAAGTCCATACCTTCTACTCCCATAGAATTGTAGACTTGGCGTAAGCGTAGTCTAAAACACATTATAATTTAGGGGTATCCAGCACATGTGCTAAAAGGAAAGGCAGGTAAGTTGGAACCGAGGATAGAAGTCTGTTTCTTTGTGGGGTATCTCAAGAGAACGAAGGGTGGTCTATTTTATAATCCTAAGAATCAGAAGATCATTATTAGCACCAATGCTCAATTCTTGGAATAGGCTTATATTATGGATCATAGGCCCAAATATAAAATTATTCTGGAAGAAATGAGAGAAAATACAAATAGAACGGAAGAAGAACCACAAGTCACTGATATTCCATTGCCTCGTCACAGTAGAAGGATTATCGGGACAGGTGCAAATCATAAACAGGGTGCTAATGCACAGGATTCAGATTCTGTACAATGTGTTACTTCTAGAACACAGACACAAGTAGTGCCTCGTTGTAATGGGAGGGTTGTTCATCAATCTAATCGGTATATGTTCGTGGGGGAGTTTTTTGACAAGATCCCAACAGAACTAAATACCGAACTTTGTAACTATAATGAAGTACTCCAAGACAAAGATGTAGATCTTTAGCAAAAGGCTATAAATTTAGAGATGAAATCTATGTATTCCAATCAAGTGTAGGAACTTGTAGAACCACCTGAAGGGATAAAATCTATTAGATGCAAGTGGATCTATAAGAGAAAGAGAGGAGCAGACGGGAGGGTTAAAACCTTCAAAGCTAGGCTTACTACAAAAGGGTTTACTGAGAAAGAAGGGATCGATTATGAGGAAACCTTTTCACCGGTAGCTATGCTTAAGTTTATTCAGATTCTCTTATCTATTGCAGCTCATTTTGATTACGAAATTTGAAAAATAGATATCAAGACAGCTTTTTTTAATGGAAGTCTTGACGAGTGTATCTATATGGTACAATAAGAAGAATTCATTGCGAAGGGCTAGTAGCACATGTTGTGCAAGCTTAAGAGATCCATTTATAGACTTAAGCAGGCATCGAGGTCTTAAAATACTCGATTTGATCAAGTCATAAGTCTTGCGATTTTGATCATAGTTCAGATGAGTTTTGTGTGTACAAGAACCATGACAGAAGTGTGGTGATCTTTTTAGTACATTATGTAGATGATATCTTTCTCACCGAAAATAACATGGGGGAATTATCTACGGTAAAAGTATGGTTATTTAGGCAGTTCGATATGAAGGACTTGGGAGAAACCAGTCACATCGTTGGGATCAAGCTTATGTGAGATCGAAAATAAAGGATGTTGGGCTAATCAAAAGAAAAGTATATCGATAATATCCTTACTCTTTTTAGCATGCAGAATTCCAAAAAAATATTTCTCCCTTTTAGGCATGGAATCATTCTATCTAAGGATTAGTGTCCTTAGACACCTGATGAGATAGAAAAGATGAAGGCGGTTCCTTATGCGTCGGCAGTAGGAAGCCTCATGTATGCTATGCTCTGTACTAGACCTGACATCTACTTTATCGTTGGTATGGTTAGCAGATATCAGTCTAACCTAGGACAGGAGCATTGGACTGCAGTAAAAAATATAATTAAGTACCTGAAAAAGATAAAATATTATATGTTGGTTTACCAGGCGGACAGTCTAGTACCTTTTGGATACACGGACTAAGATTTCAAGTTTGATAAGGATTCCCGTAAGTTTAGCTTAGGATATGTGGTTTTTACCTTAGAAGGTGGAGCTATAAGTTGGAGGAGTATCAAGAAATCCTACATTGCTAATTCCACCATGGAGGTTGAGTTCGTGGCAGCTTCTAAAGAAGCCAAGGAGGCCATTTGGCTCAGAAACTTCATGTTATATCTAGATGTGGTTCCTTTAGTTTAGTCGGCTATTACACTGTCACGCCACAAACTCTGGGTCATGTGAAAAGCCACAGAACAACCACCAAACTGCCCAAACAAAAGGGATTTAAAATCAGAAGACCAAACAAGGCCAAAACCTTAAAAAAAAAGTACTACCGAGGGTTTATTTTTTAGAGAGTATCCAAAAGACTACAGTTATAGCCTCACAGGTTAAGCCTTAAAAAAATAAATACAAGTTTTGAATAAGAAAATATTTTCGTTTTAAAAGAAGCTTAGGCCGCTCCAAAATCTACCTCGAAGCACAAAGGTTTATGTGAAGCAAACCATTTGAAAATCCCATTTGTAAACCGTTGGTCCCAACAACGAAAAACGTAGTATGAAACTACAAAAAATAACAACTAACCCAAGGTTCTCTCGAAAGCATTAAAACATGCATACATCCGTAATCATAGTATACGATTTACAACATGTTACAAATAAACATGAATTATATATAATAGGTATAAGCTACCTATCGAAACAAAGTAGACGTCTTGTCATCAGCCACCTTCGGGCACCACCGGGTCAACCTACAGGACCAGGCTTACCTGAAAAATATTTTACAGCAAAATCCCACACCGTGAGTCGAAACCCAATAGAAACAGATTATAAAGCTGTAAAGCAGGTTATGCAATCATAAGCATGCATGCTCAACCACATGAGCTAAAAAGGTTTTTCCAACCCAAAATCATAAGTTTTCCATTAGGCTAACACGAGCCTCAAAACGGTTTTACTTCATAAAACCGCACATTTTCGTGCTCAAAATCATGCATATCATATAGTGGGAGCTAACTCAACCACAGAGCCAAAAGGTTTTACATCATAAAACCCCAAGTTTTCCCATCAGACTCCCAAAACAGTTTTTCCTTCACAACCAAGCATTTAAACAATGCAAAATCACATTTTACAGTTGAAGGAAAACAGTAATCAAACATTGTTCCCTCACGAAATATACCATCGTGGAAAAGAAGAAGAATATGATCGTATGTACCGACTCTATCACAAGGGGATAGAGGTAACAATGATAGACTCCTGTCCAGTATCTAATCCCCATACATCATGGGACCGGTTAGATACACACAGGTCCTATACAGAGCACCATAACGAACCACTTAATTTACGAGCGACAACCCGAGGGAACTAAGCACCCAACTATCTCAATTTACAGGGACCAACCCGAAGGACCTGAGTACCTACGCTACGCATGTTTCTGAACTTATATCGAGGGCAACTTGTGCCAAATATACGTCATCCCGGTACATCTAGATAACCTTCTAAAAACAGTACTGTAGCTCAACTACCAAAATATTTTCTCAAAACAATACATTATATATGTATATAGATCCATCCATCAACATGGAGATCAACAAAATATTTTCAAAATATTTTTTTCCGTTTTCAACAAAACGTTTCAAAACCTGAGACCCAACCCCAAAGGCGAGCTCCAAACCTCCAAAACACCAAGTGTTGAGATTTTTCACAAAATCACCATTTTCCACCGTTTTTAAGAAAACCTTTTGAAAATCATACTACCACATATCATACAATGCTATAAGCCAAGAAAAGCGAACAACATGCTTTCTATCAGAAAAATAAGATTTAAACAGAAAAGATGACATTTGATACATTTTTTACCCAGTAAAAACACATATAATTGCATATAACACCCTCATAACAGCAGTAGGTCTAGAATCCTAGCTCGGCGAGTCAAAACTCAAAGCCTCAAAAATCGAACCTCAGCGAAATGAAAATCTTTCCAGATATATACGAAGCCCCCAGCACTAATAGTGAGGATCCACAAACAGTTTGCTGAAAATCGAGCCCCAGGCCCCTCAAAATCTAGAGAGAAGGCAGAGAGAACCAAAACTTAGCTTGGAAGAAAGCTTCATCAAAATATCTCAGCCTCAGATATTTATAGAAAAACATCAAAATTCTCAGTTCAGTCGACTGGACCCCCAGTTCAGTCGACTGAACAACCTACTGGAAATCTCAAAAATGACCACCACCACGGTTCAGTCGACCAAACTCCAAATTTTTGATTCAGTCGACTGGGTCAAGCTCTCCAGTCGATCGAACTGCTAGGCAATGCGTTTTTCAGCGTAAAAACTGGTTTTTCAGCTCAAGAGCTAGCCAAACAAGCCTTAACAGAACCCGAACACGCGCTAAGGCTGTACTTAAAACCTTCCGAAGGTTTCGAGATAATTCCAAAATGAATCGGGTCAGGGTCTCACATACACTTTATTGTGAAAATAGCATAGTGGTTACAAACTCGAAAGAGCCAAGGGTCCACAAGAAAGGAAAGCACATTGAGCGTAAGTATCACCTGATATGACAAATTGTACAGAGGGGTGATGTTGCTGTGACCAAGATTACATCAAGAGATAACCTTGCATATCCTTTTATAAAGAGTTTACCGACTAAGATTTTTGATAGTCATGTATAGGACATGGAAGTTAGATGTATGGCAGCATAGTTTTGAATATAAGTAGGAAAATGTTAGGGTTGTATACTGAAAATTATGTTTTTAGTATTTAATTTTATTTTTAATAAAATTAATTTTTTATTTTATCAAAATCTTAATGAGCAATATATGTAATCATTTCTTTAATATTATGCATGAATGTCCTTTATTCTGTATTGTATTTAATCTGGTGCGTAGATTATGAGTTGCACATAGAAGACTAGATTTTAGGTTCTTACAAAATATAAGTTTTATGTTTATGGTTTAGATGAAAATGGACATACCATCGGTACGACTGTAACACAGAGTTTTAGTAGGCCTATCTTGATTACGAAAAATAAATAATAACATCATCTATTGTTCCGACTCTCTATACTAGTACACTTTGTGTGTATTGAATAGGACATTTGTGATAATTAATTTTATACTGACTATATAAATTAATTTACACCCCAAGATTATTATAAATAGTGCTTATACTCTTAATCCTGAAATAATTATTGATTGTATATTTAATATTCGTTATTTTGATTCATTAGAGTGTGCGATCTTATATGGGTCTATATTTTGATAAATTGGATAGCGGTATTATTTATATCGTAAATATTAATTATTGACGGAATTCACGTCTTGAATAATCGGGATTGACGATACCCCCTTAAGAAAGCTTATAAGTTTTGACCGGATCAAACCCTGTCGGTAGATTTAATTATCCAGCGGTAAAATTAGTTAAGCGGAAGGGTTTAAGGAATTTAAAGATGCCGATTAAATTAAATTGTCAGTAATTAAATTTAATTGACGGGTATTGAGAATCTTAATGTGTAGAGAAATATTAAGCATTTAATAACAGGAGCTCAATGCAAGATGGTCTTGAGATTATGGGTCATAGTGCAATTATAGTTCTTTAGTGGTGTGAACTGTAATTTAGTATTTTATGAAAATTGCAGAAACTGTTGCGAGATTCTCATAATTACAGATATCGCTGTGAAGTTTACTTAATTACAAAAATCACTGGATAGGTATCTGTGTCACATTAGAAGTCTGATTCATAATTACTCCACAGGTCCCTGTTGTAGCCATATAAATATGCGGGTAGGTTAAACCAAATTTATAACTTGTCTTCAAGACTAAAGATGACCAGGTTTTGCCGGTATGAGTTCTCGAAGGTTCGTAGCTCACACTACATTCGAAAATCGCATAAAAAAATACAGTAGAAGGTCTGACGGGAGTTTCAATTCGGAATAAAAATCGTAGTTGGAGAATCGATTAGAAAAAGGTATTCTTTTAAAATTAATTGTGGTTGCACGGATTTTATTTGGATCGTTCAAAATCAAAAGTTTATCTGGAGCCCATTTTGGCGATTGCCCATCCAGTTTATTTTTATTGAAAATCGTTTACAAAAATAATGATCCTGTCAGTTTTGCCTCCAATAACAACTCGTAACACAAAGATGGGCTCGCAGGGCAAGTATTCAACTCACAAACATATATTATGCATAAAAAAAGGTTCGAGTGATCAAAAACATGTTTTCATATAGACAAGCACTCACAATGAACATAATGTAATCTAAAGGCACAAAGGCTTATCCTAATCAAAACAGTAATGTATACATGTGCAGTGCATGAAGTGTATCAGCTGGTAAGGCCCAAGTAAAGAAATAGGCATGCAGGCCTCAATATATAAAAGAGAAAAGAAAAGAAGAAGGAAGCAGCAAGGGTTCGTCACTCGCGCTAAGTCCTCTCCCTCTCTTCCAAAACCCTAGTCACATGCAACGCGTTGTCTAGTTCCTAAGTTCGTGAGCCGATTCTTAGGTTTTTCCAAGCCCTAGAGGACTAAGCATCCCTCTTTTTCAAGCCCTAAATGACTAGGCATTCCCCTTTTTTCAATCTCTAGAGGACTAGGCATACCTCTTTTTCAAGCCCTAGAGGACTAAGCATACCTCTTTTCCAAGCCCTAGAGGACTAGTCCTTCCTCTCTTCTAATACCCTTGTCATACACAAAGCGTTGTCTAGGTCCTAAGTTCGTGAGACAATCCTTAGGTTTTTTTTGTCAAGCTCTAGAGGACTAGATAACCCTCTCTTCTAAAACCTAGTCATATGCAAAGCGTTATCTAAGTCCTAAGTTTGTAAGACGATACTTAGGTTTGTTAAGCCCAAGTGTTCTAGGCCCCCTAAGCCCTGCTTCGTAGGCACCTCCAGTAGAGTTCTTAAAGCTTTAGATTGTTAATTACTTCTTGAAGTCCTGACTCGACCTTTTGAAGTTCTTATATTTTGCATCATACCTTGTACCTGCACCATGTCTTGCATCTACCATGCATCATGTTTAGCCTATTTGCATCATATGCATTGCCTCACGAATTACGACTAGTCTGATCCCTTACAATGGGGGTACATAGGAAGCTCAATGGATATTCAAGTTCGACCACGCTTTTTTGCATGTTTTTGTTTGTACCTGAGATAGGCGGCTTGTTCGATCGATTTGTCTCTAGAGTTTTGACATTTACTTGCACCATGAGTTGCTGCAAGCTCTATCAAAGAGGGGCAACTATAGACACCCCAATCTAACCAAGCCAAATCTTACGCACTCGTCTCAAATGTACTCCAATGATGAAAAAATGAGAGTTATGCTCAATGTTACTCCCAAGCAAGAGAAATCACGAATTCGGCTTAAAACCTAAGAAAACCAAAAAAAACCCTCAGGCCGTGACATTCCTATCCTCACGACCACCACATTTTGAAAACCCTAGAACAGGTCGTGTCCTTCCTATCACGGCCGCTACCTTCTTGAAAACCCTAAAGCAAGCCGCAACTTCTTTTGTCATGGTCATTACTTTTTTTGAAACCCTAAACTTAGCCATGACTTTTGAAAGTCACAGTTGTCCTTTTTACCACCATAAAGGTCAAGATTATCACTGTACAAAAACAAAAAGGTAGCGGCCGTCACTATTACCTCTTTTTGGATAGGTGGCAACATTCCAGAGGGGGTCTGTGTTACCCATTTTGCATATAACTTGGCGTCGTTTCTCTTAAGAAACAGAGGAGACATACCTGGATACCAAAACTCTGCCCAAATTCTCCCCCACCCGATATTCTCCTATCCATTCCATACTTTTCAAGCCTCGTTTGTGCTCTTGCTTGCTTCGGAGGAATTCTTAGAGCATGTATATTGGTTCGGAGGTATCGTATTCTCACCACCAAGAGGCCATACAAGGTGGATATTCACACGAGGTAACTTTAGGATACCATGACTCTTCTTAAACCCTCATCTTCTTCCCCGAGGGTGTCGTGGATAAGATTTTCATTGTTTTTATTTCCTGTTTACCATTCATTTCAATGTAAATATTCTTTTCTTCCAAGTTTTCATCAATAACATTATCTGCATTGTGAGACCCTGACCCTTATCTTTTAGGTTGTTTATATATTTGATGTGTTTGATTCAGTATATGAACAGCATCGATGCATGAGATATGCTTTAAAGTTGTAGAACAGCATGTATAAATGTGTTACACGCTTTCCAGGGTTTCGTAGAGGCTCGTTTGGCTTACGTTTGGACCAAAAAACCTTGTTTTGCTTCACGAACCCGAGAACAAAAATAGTAAGGGAGTTCGGTCGACTGGGCTGCTGAGTTCGGTCGACTGAAGTATTTTTCTTGGGTTCGGTCAACTGAACCAGGAGGTTCAGTCGACAAAACGGTGGTGGTTCAAGTTTTTCGAGGAGCTTCAGTCCACTGAAGTGGCCTCTTCAGTCGACTAAATTACCTTTTTGGCGTGTTTATAAGTAGTTCCAAGGGCTGGAATGTTTGGAAAAACTTTTTCTTTCCATTCTCTCTGCCTTCTCTCTAGCTTTGTGGGCCTGGGGCTTAGTTTGTTGTTGATTCTTTTGTGGATCCTTGCTATTAGGGCCAAGGGCTTTGCATCCATCCGGTTGGATTCTCGTTCTGACGTTGTTTAGTTCTGAGACGTCGAGTTCTTGACTCTCCGAGGTAGGATTCTAGACCTACTACTGTAATGAGAGTGTTATATGCAGCTATACATGTTTTTACCGAGTAAAAAATACATCAAATGTGATTTTCATGTTTAAACCTTGGTTTTTGGGTAAATGTGGGTTTTTTACGCCTTTTCTTGATTGTGTACATGATCTGGGTGTGTTGACATCCGTGGTTTTCAAAATGAGGGTTGAAAATAGTGATTTGAGAAATCGGGTTAAAAACGTATTTTTAGAGGTTTGGAGCTAACCCGCGGGGTTGAGTCTCACCTTTTAAACGTTTTGTTAGAAATGATTTTAGATCTCCATTTTTATGGATTGGATCTCTTTTCTACTTGTGTTATATAAACTATTTTATGGGTTCTCGTAGTTGAGTTACGGTGGATTTTTAAATGTTCTCCATAGATGTACCGTGACAGTGGGTATTGTTGAGTTAGGCTTTCATTGCTCCTCGATGTAAGTCCAAAAACGTGCGCAGTGTAGGTGCTCTGTACCTTCGAGTTAGTCCCCATAAATTGAGTGTAATTGGGTGTTTTGTACCCTCGGGCTTAGGTCCCGTAAATTAAGTAGTAGGTGCTTTGTAGCTTCGGGCTAGTTCCCGTAAATTGAGTGGTTCGATTGCCTCCGTTAATGGTGTTGTTGTTGTGACTCCGTATAGAGCTTTTCATTACTAAACCTATAGGTCGAGGGTAATCGACGAGAGTCTATAGTTGTTACCTTTGTCGGTATGGCAGAGTCGGTACATAGGATTACATTTTATCTTTCTCCTCAATTGTATGGCCTGAGTCGAGCTTACTGTTTATTTACAGCTTTTCTTTAACTGTGGTATGATATCTGTTAGGATGATATGCACAGTTTGAAGGATGATAAATGTGGGATTTTATGAGATAAAACCTTTTTGAGACTCGTGATAATCTGATGGAAAACTTATGATTTTGGAAGAAAAACCTTTTTGGCTCCCGTGGTTGAGCCTGTGTGTATGTAATTGCATAGCCTGTTTTACAGTTTTATTGTCTATGTTCCTATTGGGCTTCGGCTCACGGTGTGAGATTTTGCTGTAAAACCTTTTTAGGTGAGCATGATGAGTTGACCTAGTTGCAGAGGCGATGGAAGACTTGCTATAGTTTTTCTATTTTGTACATGTACCTTTACATGTGATGCCTGTTTCAGAAGGCTGGTTTTGTACGCCTTGAGGCGATATACTTATTCATGTATGAGAAAGCATATTTCCAGTTTATGAGAGTTAAACTGTGGGAATTTTATCCAAAAGTTATACATTTTGATTATCAACTGTGAAACCTGTTTTCCATAAATGGGTGTTTTGGTGGGCTTTCGCGTGACCTGAATGTT
>JAULJZ010187648.1:0-21428 GCA_032270985.1 Heliamphora pulchella | reverse complement strand
GATTATAATTGGGTTAAAATTTATGTTGGTACTTAGTGACATTGAGTAACGATGTGAATTATGAGAAACTACATAATGAAACTATTAACTTGAGTTGAAACCCTATGTTTGAATGTGGAATATGCATAATGAGGGGTTGTGGTCCTGCGGTGAAAGCCCGCGAAGGTTCATGCATAATGAGGAGCTGTGGTCCTGTAGTGAAAGCCAGCGAAGGTTCATAAATTAAGTTGGGCTGGCAACTCCATGGTGAAAGACCGAAAACTTGCGCAAGATGGGGACCACGTGTCCACGGGTTAGCCCCCGAAACATGGTGTTGTGTCGTGGAGAGTTATAGAGCTATCTATTACCCAATGGCTTCGCATAGCCTATTGGGATAATAGGGAGGGGTTTCTATAAGCTGTACCCGATATCGGTTCATTAATTGTGATAAATTAATTGTGATACGGTTTCTGGTGATAAATCGGGTAATGAAAATGTGATTTGATTTTTGTGAAAAATCGAGAAATGAGAATAAATGTGAAAGAAAAGAATGTGTTAAAAAGGCTTAATGAATGAATAACTTGGCGTGTGTGGGTGTGTTTGTGGGAATAAATAACAAATTTTTGAAACTTGCAATTTTATTCCGGTTGCACCCATCACACCTCACAAATCATGCATTACATGTGAGTTAATCTATATCCTACAAGTTTCGGCTCACACATGTTTACCAAACCTTTTTAGGTCCTGAGGACCAGAGGCGAAACCGAGGCAAGGAAAGCACTTTGAGAAGGGCTTGAAGAAAGATCCTTTTTTTTGTTCTATATCATGTTTGTATATAAACAGAAATGGATTACTGTAATGATATTGTGGTTGTAATGGACACTTGAAAATCCAAAATATTTGATTGTAATTTCACATGCATGAGGATATGGTTTCTTGTCGAAAATTTTTAGTTTCTTTAAAACAAACCGTTAATAAAACAAATGTTGCCATAGGTAATTTCTTATACGAGTCGGTTTGGGATTAGTTCACAGGTCCCCAGGGGTTCGGGGCATGACAAGATATTTTGAAATAAATCAACATTTTAAAAGTTTAGATGATTAAATAAGATTTTTATTCTAAATGGTTTAATTAAAAGATTAAACGAAAATATAAAATATGCTCTTTTTATAAAAAATATAATTATAAAAACTGATTAACAGAATTTTATAAAAAAATATATATTTTAAACAAAAACTCAAGATTTTTATAAAAATTAGGATATTTAAAATGTTATTTGAATAGAAGAGTTTTATTTACATTTTTTTAAAACTAAACCATGCTTTTAACTAAAATAAGTATTGAAGAAAGAAATTCTTAAAGTTAACATTTGTAGAGTTTATATTTTAAGTGTTTTAACGTATGAAAAAAGAATGAGATTTTGTATAATAATAAAACAAGAATTTAAAAATCTAAACTATACGATCTTTATAAAGGTTATAGAGTTATGTAGTCTCCTTATGTATTTTAATTAGCTTGGGTCTAACAAAGTTAAAAAGTTAAAGCTTCAAACTAAGGCTTAGAAAATAAAATAGTTTAGGTTGTCCTTACTAAATCAGTATTTTTGTATGTTGATTTTTAGATTAGAAATTCGTGGATAAGGACTCCCTGACCGAGTTTTAATTTAAATTGGTGAGTTCTTAGATATTTTGATTTCATGACTTTTCTTAGCCTGTTTGTGAGATCTCGAAATGATAAACTAAACCATGAGTGTCTACTATATTTTATCTGGCTAATAGGCCTCTGTACAAATGGGTTTGCATTACAATAAGATAAATGTTCGAAAGATCCTGACGCGGGGGACAATAAGAACTCCCTGACCGAGTTTTAATTTAAATTGGTGAGTTCTTGGATATTTTGATTTCATGACTTTTCTTAGCCTGTTTGTGAGATCTCGAAATGATAAACTAAACCATGAGTGTCTACTATATTTTATCTGGCTAATAGGCCTCTGTACAAATGGGTTTGCATTACAATAAGATAAATGTTCGAAAGATCCTGACGCGGGGGACAATAAGAATTCCAGAAGGTCCCCACTTGGGGGGACAGAAAAATAATACCAGAAGGACCCTGTTTTGAGGGGACAGGAAAATAACACCAAAGGTCCTTACTCTGAGGAGATAGAAAAATAATACCAAAGGGCCCTGCTCTGGGAGGACAGAAAAATAACACCAAAGGTCTCGACTCAGGGGGAACCAAAAACAATATCGGAAGATTCCGACTCAGGGGCTGGAAGAATACTGAGGGTTGGATGGAATAAGGATGGGAGTCAGTACGAATAAATAAAAAAGGTTATAACAATATAAAGTTAAACTTGGATAGTTCATCGCAAACGAAAAATCTTGATATCTATAAATTCACACTAGCGTGGTTAACGGATGTCGATATTATCTAGGTGACGCATGACAGAACAAAGGATGTGGTAGCCGAGGAAAGAAATTTTATTTTGCTTATATTTTCTTTTTAATTTATGTGATTTGAATTTATGTATCTAGCAGCATGGCAATGTATTTAAATAATGTTGAATGTTGATTTCATTATTAATAAGCTATGGGATTTTTTTTTAAATGAGATTCTAGGAAAATTTGAATGGCTAAAATTAAGTTTTTATCGACTCGTCTTCTCTTTTCATTTTTTCGAGAAGTCTTTAAGGAAAAAAAAGTATAGTTGGAAACTTTAAAATAAAGTAAAAAAAAAGAAAAATAGAGGCCTTTGGTGAGTTTTTACTCACTGGCCTCGGTTACGGACGCCATTCGTAAAAATGGATCGTGACATCTAAAAAGGTGTTTAAGTGTCCCAAATAAAATTTTACAGTATTATGCCAAAATTGTAAAAAAATAGTTAGTTTGTTGATTTTTAAAAAATTCTAAAAAAATTCTCTCAGGTTAAACTTTATGTCCAGAGTAATATTTTTGAGTTATCTTTAATTTAAAATTTATTTGGAGTGATTTTACTAGATGGTTTTTCTTAAAAGTCATTTTTTGCAAACAGCCTCATTTTTTGACCAATGCTGTTTGACAAATTTTTATCATTGTTTAGGAGCTCCCCATAGCTTGGCTTTTTTCATGACACTTGTGTCTAACATGTATATCTACCACATCGTCAAATTTTATAATAAATTAATGAGTTTTATTATTTTAAAAATATTTTACGGTAGGAACATTCAAAAGTTGAGTTTTTAGTTTGTAATGATGGGTAATACTTAGTGAGTGACGTACTTGTAATGCACATTTAACTTGCTATATATGAGATTTTCTTGTGTTTTTATAGCATGTTGAGCATACTAAATTTTATTAAATATCTTCTAGTTGGAAGCATGATTAGTTAGCCTTGATCACATATACGGAACAAAACTTCAACCCTTGAATGAACATCACTTTCTTTAAAGAATGGGGTTTTGACATGGGTGGGTTTGAGAACTATGTTGTGGTGTTGGTGAAAGGTCCATGTATGTCATAAACCATGCTATGTCTTGAGTCATGCATTTTTTGCCACTGGTTCACGTGTGCCGTGACAATACGGTGAACCGATCATCTTACTTGTGCCATAATGATTCGGGAATTGGCGTGCGGGAGCTTACTAAACGGGAACATAATGGTACCATAGGGGTGAGTGAAACGTGGGATGGGTCTTTCACACAACGATATAAAAATTACTGTGAAATTTTTGCCGTGATCCTAACTTTTGATTTGGGGTGTGAGTGTGGTGCTCAGTGTTGAGGTAGGGTCTATGTACGTCATGAGTTATACTATATCTTGATCCATGCCTTTTTTCATACTGTCATACATGTGCCATGATGGTAAACTAATCATCTTACGTGTGCCATGATGATTCAGGGATGAGCATATGAAAGCTTAGTGAACGGGAATGTAATGGTATAGAGGAGGTGAGTACCTATTGTGGTAACGTGGCGATAAGTGTGGGATGGATTCTCTGGTGAGACCAAGAAAAACTATTTTCTTGATCAATGATCAACTTTTGAAAACTTAAGCATAGAATACTTGTGAACTTATGCTGGAATTTTCATGAGTTTAATTTTGTGATTATAACTATTTATTTGTTGTTATATACCTACATGTGTTGCTAGAATTATGTGTTGAGGGTAGGTTAGTAGGTAGGGTTTTTGGGTTGTTCCTACTGGCCTTGCAACTCATGGCATCTTATGCCAAGTGAAGAACATTTTGAAGATGTAGTGCTAGAGATTGAAGTAGAATAGTGGCTGACGATCGACACTAAAATCGTTGACAAAACATTAGAAGAATTCTTGTAATTGAACTTGGATGTAATATTAACTTTCAAACTTGTGAAAGATCTTTCTATAATATTGGAAAACCCATCTTTTGTTGGAATTTTAAAGTTACTTCCCTTTAACTTATCTATTTTGAATTAGTATGAATATTTTTTTCTAAAATTATGAGCTATTTTTTTGGAATTAATTAAGGAAAAATTTTCTTTTATAACTTAAGATGTCTCCAAAAGTTGGGGTGTCATAGTAAGTGGCATCTTCCACTGTAACTGCTGTCATCTTTATATTATTATCCATATACGATATATCTTCCCATCACCGAGCTGTCTATTTTTTTGAAACTCTTGCAAAACATTATAGACATAATTAGTAACTCCCGTATCTACATACTAGGTACTGATAGATAACACCGTTAAACATGTTTCAATAGCTAGTGAATTGAAATTACCTTGGTCATTTTGCTTGTAGATAGACTAAAAATTGCTTCTTCGAGTGCTCTGTTTGGTTGTAGTGAAAACACTTACCTTTTAGTTTTTTCACACAAGTTTTAGGCCCATTAGCTGCCTTTAGTCTTGTACCTTCCTATTTCTAAATCTTTTTCTTCTTCTTGTCATTTAGCTTAGAAAAAGAACCTTTCTGAATAATAAAGATACTTCCCGATTTTCTAAGAACACCATCAGCTGCTTGAAGTTCTTTAAGTAGTTCTATCAAGGAAAAATTGAGTTTATTAATGGTATAGTTTGGCCAAAACTACCTAAAGCTATCAGGCTTAAAGCTATCAGATAATGACTAGAGCATGATATTGACCTGGGTTTCCTCGTTAGTCTCAGCTCTAAGAATATCCAGTTCATTCAGAAGACTAATCATCTTCACAGCATGATCCCTAACTTGGGTTCCTTCAGCCAGGTTTATGTTCATTAATGATTTCATGGCCACCTGCCTAGCCGCACGATTTTGATTCCCAAACATATTTTTGAGGTTCATAATCATGTCATAGGCACTAGGCATAGGCTGATGCTGATGCTGCAATACATTTGACATGAATTTTAAAATGTAAAAACAAGCCATCTGATCAACCTTTTACAACTTCTAATACGCCCGGGCTTTCTCATCGGTTGCCCTCTCATCAGGTTTAGGTAGACAAATCTTTGTGAACACAAATTCTCAGCAGTTAATACAATATCCAGATTCGTCTTCCAGTCAATATAATTTGAACCTACTAGTTTGACTTCTTTGAGTTTAGTCGTGAGAGAATTGAAAGTCATTTTATCATGAGAATCACATAATTAAAAGTCATTAATTATAATGAGCAAAAATTTTGAATTTGTTTTAAAATTAGTTTCTTCTACCATTTTTAAAAGAACTCACTAGCAGCCTAGTACACCATGGATAGCATGCCTTGATGGGAAGGTCGTCTAGTATTCAATACTTATCTAGATAAGTCAATTCCTATTAATTTTACTATCTTGGCAATAGACCGTGTGTCAAGTAAAATTAAATAACTGACGTAACTTCGATTTTATAAATAATAGCAGTGACTCTGATAGAGAGAATACTATTATTTATAACTAAATGCAAATCATTATATAATCTCGAATCAATTGCTTCGTAATGAACCTTTCAGATAGAGAAGTGATTCGCACTAACAATTATCCAGGATTATTCGTAAAAGAGGTTCGTACCGATGAAACTATAATTAATTCTGACCGATCCGGAAGAAGGTACTTAAAGTCAATGCACAAAATTAATTACATTACATACAAACTAGTAATTGAGACCTTAGAATTTATCTGTGAATAAATTCTCTCACTGACGTAGTTTTTAAAATATTTTTTAAAGTTATAAAAATTCTGTTTAATTTTAATAAAATTACAATTTTTAAAAAATCACACGTTACAAAATATTTCGATTTTGATCATTTTTACGTGTTATACGTGTAAGAAATAAAATTTTTCAAATTCTCTTTATTTTATAAAAATATTAATTTTATATACAATTTTAGGAATTTTAATTTTATTTTCTTGTTACACATGTTTCAACAATTTTTGAAAAAAAATAATTTATTTAAATTAAACTTTTTAATAAATTTAAAATTTAAAATTAACCATCACGTTTTGAAAATACCAGATTTTTAAATCCATCTTAAATGTGTGTTGAATAGAAAAATAAAATTCTATTTTTTAAAAAAATAATTATTTTAAGAAATTTTTATTTTATTTTTCTGTTATAAAAAATAACTTTGAATAATGAATAAATTAAATTGAACAGAAGAAAAAATTAAAATTAAACTATACACGTATTTAAATAAAAAATAAATGCATATATTTCGGGTTTTATAATCTACCTAAAACTCTTTGTTACAAAAAGTTCCTATTCATCCAAGACCCTCGCAGTTCTGTCAGAAACAGAACTATGCTGCAACAATAGTCCTACAAGCATTAGAAATCTTGTGACATGCAACCACACAAGCCACTGCCTCTGCTAAGCCCATCGCACTACCTGTTGCTGCGTCATTGCGCCACCGCCTACTGTGCCGCCCCCTACCGCGCCACCGCCTACTGTGTCACTGCTACTGCTTGCGCCACTGCTGCCTCACTTATTATTCGACCTTCGATCTTCGCTCTTCATTCCTCGAACTTTGTTCTTCGAATCAAAAAATAAAAACATAGATCCTATATCTTCGAAAAGTTCACAATCAACTATCACGATTAAACAAATAAAATAATAATCACAAACCATGCAATCAAACATGCAATAAATAACCATTAAAGCCGAAATTAGATCGCATGTAAAACAAAAGTTAGCACAAATCTATATTTTCCCGAACTCTGATTTAATTCATATACATAATGAAATACTATTTTGATACCCATTATTGGGCCTAAAAATCAAAATTCTTAGATGATGTATATGAATCAAGTAAAAAAATCCAAATAAGTAAGTACCAAACAGGCTTCAGGTCAAAATTTTTTGATATCGAACTATCACGCCCCAAAACTTGGGTCACGTGAACCACCCAAGAACAACCCGTTTTGAGATACCAAGATCCATCAAAACTACCCGAGCCCAAATGGTTCCAACAATGTAAATGAAAGAGAGTATAAAGCCATTGAAAAATGCACTTCTAATGGTTTATTTTGTGTAAAAGAATAGCCCTAAAAGAATATAGTCACAGTCCCTAAGTGCCAAGCTTTAAAACGAACAACCAAAGTTTTCAAAAAATAGCCCAGACCACTTGATCGGTCAAAAGACCGCTCGAGTGGTCCTTGTAGGCTCACTACTTTTTCTACCGCCAACACAAACCAGTGAGCTTACCTCGACCGCTCGATAGACCGCTCGAGCGGCCTGTCATGCGGTTTGGCTCTGGACCCTTTTTCAAAATACCTCATTTGAAAGCTCAACACTTGACATTTTTCCAACCTTTTTGAAAACCTTCAAAGCATAACCAAGCCATCTAAAATATGCTAAAATAAGGTTCAGAACCTACCCTTGAGGCACAAGATTTGATGTTAAACATAACACCAACCGGAAAGGATTTATTAAAACATTGAAACCAACTGGATGACAGGCATTTCATACAACTATGACAGCAAACAATCAACCTATGGTTCCTCTAATGAACATACAGTATACATGCATTGATATCAAGGCCTTAAGGCTTATAAAACATATGACTTCATTATATGATCCATTAACAACAACAGTGATAACAATTGATCAACAAAACTACTAATAACAACAAAAGATTTTTGACTTCTCCTCCTCGGGGCTCACCGAGATCAAGCTATGTGATCGAATTCACCTGAAAGGTTTTAAATCCCACAATGTGAGCTGAAGCAAAATAGGAATAAACTAGCATGAATTAAAATCATAAGTCTCAACTTGACTACACAAGTCTCAAAACGATTTTTCATTTTTTAAAATCTTAAGTTTTCATATAATCCCATAACGTCCAACAGTTTAATAAACATAAACAACACGCTATTTTCCAACTAGGTTTCCATAGCCTACAAGATTCTTATGTACAGACTCTATTGCCCTGGGGACAAAGGCAACAACTATAGATTTTTGCCTATTAACCTAGTTCCAGGGTATCCAATGAACTGCTAGTTAATGACAAGTTCTATACGTGACTACAACAACAAATGCTTCCCATTGGAGCAACCACTTCATTTACGGGAATTAACCCGAAGGAACGAAGCACTTTGCATAAATTTTTAAACTTTCACCAAGGTGCAATAAAGGCCCAAGTACACGCATTATTACGGCACATCTATAGAATTATTAAAAAGGCACACAACCCACTACGAAAAGTTTGTAAATACACATAGTCATGTACAAAACGTTCAAATTCATTCATCCACATCATCCATATAATCATGGAGATCGACCAACATTTTCAAAATGTTTTTACCATCCCAATCGAATCATTTAAAAACAAAGGCTCAACCCTAAGGGTTAGATCCAAACCTCAAAAACTATGTTTTCACAACATATACATAAATCCTTTAAGTTTTCAAACTCATATTTTCAAAAACCATAGACACACGCGTCCACCAACTTTGCAATAAACCATAAAAATGCATAATATGCTTTTTATCCAATCAAACAAGGTTTAAACACAAAGTTCAACATTTATAGCATTTTAAAATGGTAAAAGCACGTATAAATCACATGTAGCACCCTTTTAATGCAAGATAGTCCAGAATCATACCACAGAGAGTTAAAAATTTGACGCTTTAAACACTGGCGAGAAACTAAAGTCACCAAAATAAGATTTTGTTCGAATGAACGCGAAGCCCATGGCGAGTATATCAATGATCAACTATCGCAACGCCAAAAGTCGAATCCGAAGCAAGCCAAAAGTTAAAGAGAAGCTAAGGTTTTAATTTTTCATACAAGAGAGAGAGAGAGAGAGAGAGAGAGAGAGAGAAGCTTACAAAAGAAGTCTCGGTGCGAGAACCAAGGCCATGAGTTGGCATTTAAACACCCTACGTAGACAAACTGCACGAGCAGTCTAAGGACCGATTGAGCAGTCCTGCCCAGAAAGTAAACTGACGTTCTGCCGCAACAGCCAACAAGATCGGGATTAAAACCCATATGCACTTTAAGCCAACACATGCATAAAACATATAGAAACATGGTTTTTTATAACAATAAAAATGATAACCAACACGTCACATATATACATTACAAAAATTAAAAGGAACTAGGTATCACAACTCTTCCCCCTTAAGGAATTTTTCCCCAAAAATTCACTACGAGATCAAAAAGAAAATAACTCTTGATAGCTAGCACGGACCTCGAACTCAAGCTCCCACGTAGGTTCTTTAACATAGACAATGGTTCTTCCTCTTAATACTTGTTCCTTCATATCCAAAATTCTCAATGGTCATTCCTTAAAAGATATATCTTCGTCCACCCACAACTCAGCCCAATCTATGACATGTGACGGGTAAAGCTCGTATTTCTGAAGCATGAAAACATGAAACACGTTGTGCAACTAAGGAGACAAAGACAAACAGTATGCCACCTCCTCAATCCTTTCTAGGATTTTAAACGGCCCAATAAAACGCAGTGACAACTTCCCACTATGGCCAAATCTCATCAAACCTTAGCGTGGCAAAACCTTCAAAAACACATGGTCCACCACCCTAAACTCAAAAGGCCTCCTCATTTGGTCGGTGTAATTCTTCTAACGATCCTGGGCCGTCACCAAGCATTGGCGAATCATAGTAATCTTTTTCGTCATTTTCTGCACTAAGTCGGGTCCCAACACTACTGCCTTTCTCGCATTTGTCCAACATACTAGTGACCTACATGGCTTTCCATACACGACCTCAAAAGGCACCATTCTAATGCTAAACTGATAGCTATTGTTATGCATAAATTCTACCAACTACAAATGATCCTCCAAAGATCCCCCAAAATCGAGCACACAAGCTCTCAGCATGTCCTCCAAGATCTGTATAGTACGTTCGGACTGACCGTTTATCTATGGATGAAAAGTAGTGTTGAAAAGAAAATTCATCCCCAAAGCTACCTAAAGACTCTATCAAAAGTGTGATGTAAAGCGCGGGTCTTGGTAGAAAGCAATAGACACAAGTACTCCGTGTAACCGAACAATCTCATTAACATATAGCCTACTCAATTAGTCCACAAAATCCTTCACTCGAATGGAAAGAAAATGCGTAGACTTCATCAATCTATCAACCACAACCCACACAGCATCGTGCCCCTTTTGTGATCTAGGAAGTCCAGATATTAAATTCATCGTGATGTTCTCCCACTTTCATTATAATACTGGCAACGGCTATAGCAACCCTGTTGGCCTCTGATGTTATGCCTTCACTTGTTGATAAGTAAGGCTCCAAGAAGCAAACTAAACCACATCTCTCTTTATTCCCTTCCACCAGAACTGACGGCGCAGATCATGATTTATTTTGGTGCCTCCCGGGTGCACTGCATGACGAGAATGATGGAAATCACGTAACACATCACCACAACACGACTCTGGCACGAACACTCTCCTAGTAATTCTCAAACTCTGATCCAGGCTCACAACCCATCCCTGGGTATCTTCCCCACTAGCAACATGATCCTGTAATATCTGAGCTTCCTGATATATCTACTGAGTCTCAAGAACATAAGCAATCTACATGGGTCGTAAAACCACTAAAAATAGGGTCGCACCCTCCTCTGTCTCTCTGAAACACAAATCAAACTCACTAACCTCCTCGAGCATATTCCACTCTTGCATGGCAATAGAAGCCAATGAACTATGAGATCTCCTGCTAAGAGCGTCGGCCACGACATTGGCCTTTTCGGGGTAATACTGGAGATCAAAGCCGTAGTCCTCTATAAACTATATCTACCTTCGCTAGCGTAGATTCAGGTCATTCTAAGAAAATAAGTATTTCAAACTCTTGTGATTTGAGAAAACCTCAAAATTCTCATCCTACAGATAGTGCCGCCATGCTTTTAAGGAAAAAACCACAGCTACCAACTCCAAGTCATGTGTCAGATAGTTCTGTTTGTGAGTCTTCAACTGTAGAACTCCGTAAGCCACAACCTTACCCTCCTACATCAAGACACACCCCAAGCCATCATGCGATGCATCAAAATAAACCGTGTAACCCAAACCTCGCATTGTAATAACTAACACTAGTGCACTGGTCAATCTCTTCTTCAGTTCCTGAAATGCCAACTCACAAGACTCATTCCAAACAAACTTTACGCCCTTTTGTGTATGGCTAGTCATTGGTGCGGCGAGATGAGAAAAATCTTTCACGAATCGTTGGTAATAGCATGCCAAACCCAAAATATTGTGAATCGTAAACACACATTTCTATCGTTCCCAACTTATTACTGCGTTAGTCTTTGAAGAATCCACAGATACTCCATCCCCCGACACCACATGTCTAAAAAACTTCACATCAGGCATCAAAAATTCACACTTCCCAAACTTCACATACAGTCAATGATCCCTCAAAAGTTATAGAGCAACACGTAGATGCTCCTCATGTGTCTCCCTTGATGGTGAGTAGTTAGGAATGTTATCCACAACTATGACTACAAAACTATCAAGATATAGATGGAATATGTGATTCATTGAGTCCATGAACGTCACGGGAGCGTTCGTCAAATCGAACGGCATAACCAAAAACTCAGAGTGACCGTAACGAGTTCGAAAGGAAGTCTTTGCTATATCTTCTTCCCTAATCCTTAACTGGTGATATCTCGATCCCAAATCAATCATAGAAAAATAGCATAAACCCTTTAATTAATCAAACAAATCATCAATCCTTGGCATAGGATAATTGTTTTTCACCGTTACCTAATTTAGCTTCTGATAACCAATATACAATCTCAAGGACCCATCATTCTTCTTGGCAAACAAGGCAAGAGCTTCCCACGATGACGTACTCGGGCGTACAAACACCTTGTCTAACAATTCTTAAAGCTAAACCTTAAGCTCTTGCAACTCTGCTGGTGCAAAACGATAAGCCGACATCGAAATAGAAGTGGCTTCCAAAACAAGATCGATAGAAAATTCTACCTCATGGCTCGGTGGCAACTCAAATAGATTGTCAAGAATGACATCTAAATAGTCACAAACCATAAGGGGGAACTCTCTTCAAACCACAACAGCCTTATCCAACATGAGAGTAGAAAAGAGGAAACTAAGGTTTTCTCGGTTTTGTACAACACTAGGTATGGGTATCAAACCATCGTTTTAATCACTCATGAAACAAAAACAATCACCTTTAGGTGTACAAATGATACCCTTCGTCGATCACAATTGATATAGGCACGATAGGTGGTCAGCCAATCCATCCCTAAGATGATATTAAACGTGGTCATGTCGAGAATGATGACTCAAGCTCTAAACAGCGATCGACGACCTCTAACTCACAGGATCTATAGACTCATCCCAGCATCATGTTCCCACTGATCGAGGTCTCTACACACAGCGTGCTACCTAATGAGTCTATCTCCAATCCCAAAGAAAACGTAAAAGCAGATGAAATAAAATAATGTGATGCTCCTGTGTTGACAAGAACACTGGTCCATGATTTGTACACTATGAGAGTACTTCTAATAACTGAGGTAGTCACTACAGCATCAGGTACAATCGGTGCCTTAGAGGAATAAGGATCCGTAAGGGCGTACACTCGGCCCTGCAGTCCCATGGTCTACCTACCATTACTCTGCGCTGTGGGCTGTTGCACTAACTGAATAACTGGTGCACATGTCATGCTCTATACACTCCCTTCCTGAGGATAATTCCTACATAAATGCCCTGACTGGCCACACCCAAAACAGAATGGTAGCTCTCTGCCCTGAGACTAAACAGGCACTAAACTCTAGAACTGCCTTTTCTGCAAGCAATCTGATGCACGATGCCCTGGCTACTTGCACTAGAAACAAATGAGCTCCCTCTGCTTCGACCTTCCAAATGAAGCCACCGAGGGTGCTGGTGCAAAAAACTACTACTGATATGATCCCACAAAATGAGAATTAAGACTGAATGACTCTATTGCTTATTCCTACTCCTCTCTGTAGGCATTTTTTAGGAAGATTAGGAAGGGAAAATGCCCTGGATATCTATCATTTATGTGAAAATATTCCTTTTCTATATAAAATAGAAAATCTAAGATATCCGAATACAATTGTAAAACAAAATGGAGTTGCCACTTGTTTTTTGAGAAAAACCAAGAAAAACAAAAGAAGGTTGTGGGTCTTTTAAAAGCGTAACTAGAGAAAAAATGGCTCGAGAGCTAAGGTACGAGAAGGGAAGTTGTTAGGCTCCCTTCTACTTTGTCAATATTAATTTTAATTATAAACTATTTTAAAGGTAACATATACAGAATGGGAGGTTAAAGAGAGTTCAAACAAAAGCAAACAACAAAACAAAACTTAACTACGCTTCTCAAGGTCATGCAATTTGGTTATTATTTCTAGATATATCAAATAAACAAATAAAGGCCTAAGGGACATGTAGCAAAGTTTCAGTTTCTAACATGATATAAATAGGCTATACAGAACAAAATAGAAAAAATTAGAATACTATTTCAAGCCACTGGATATGCATAAAACACACAGCCATAGCAAGAAATCTCGCGGTCGTGACATAAAAGTTGACACAGGTGGCAGTCGTGCTAAATATAGAGTTACCACGGCAAAAAAGATAAATAAACCTCCCGGCTGTGACAAAACAAAGTCGCGACTATAATTTTCATGGTTCCAAATCGGTATGGATGTGAAGCGAGGACCAAAAAAGGGCCCAGACATGTAGGATAAGTACGATGAAGGCCATAACCTATGGATCTTAGATCAAGTCCAGCGTCCTTTATCCTATGTACAAATAATAACTCAAAACAGAGCATACATAATATCAAAGATGAGTAATAGGGCACGATAAACACATTTCTCATGTATTGGCCTCACAAAATCATACAACCGTAGCCAAATAAATGTGACGATTGTGACATTCATAGAAACAAAACTAGCAGTATTTGTAACCCTCGCGTGGCCTGCACTATTGGACTCACAAAACACACGGCCGTGATATAAAGAATTCACAGCCGTCGTGTTGCATGTTAATAGAATACATGAAAAATGAAGGCACAAAACACAAAGACCATTACTCATCTATTTCGAGCCAGATCCAATGATTATCAGCCATGAAAGGAATAAGCTAAGCTACAGAAGGGAAGAAACAAAATAGAAAAGTATAAAACAAAATGGAGCTTGGCATGAATAAACAATAGAAGGTTTTGCAAGCATTTTTGTTACATCTTCAGCCTAAAAGGTATCTCATGGCCTGGGTAAATAAACCACATGGTCGTACCTTGTATAGGTCTGAAAATGATGGCTCGGTATTAAACCTCACGGTTGGCACTATATTTGATCAAAAAGAAGACAGCTAGGATCTATTCCTCACAGCCGTTAATATTAGTTTAAGAAATCACACGGTTGTTTCATTAAAAGGTCACGGCTCTGAGATTCTATGAACCTCAGAGAACTTCAAATGTGCTCAGTGTGCTTGTGGGTTCTGAAACAGAATGAGAACAATAACGAATATAGAGACAGAAAGTTACGAGAATACTGCTAGCAAGGAGACAAAGTAGAATAAACAATACTTGTATAGAAAAGGATGCTAAATAATCAATAAAATGAAGAAAACCTCACCCACAACACCCTCGGAGGAAGGAAATGAGAGTTTAGAGAAAGGTCATGGTTCCTATAGCTACCTCGTGTGTATAACCACCTCGAATGGTCCCTCAGGATGAAGATAGGTTGCCTCTGATCCAATATAAGCTTTGGGAACTCCTCCAAGGCAAGCAAGAACAGAAAAATGGCTTAGGAAGTATAGGATATTGGGTGAGAATAAATTTTAGCAGAGTAAAGGTGCTCTGGAACTACTCTCTCTTGTTTTGGCTTGCAAATGGAGTCTATTTATAGGTAAAGTGGGCAAGGTAGACCCCCTCTAGGATGTTGCTACCTGTCCCAAAAGTGGTAATAGTAATGGTCGTTACCTTTTTACTTTTTAACAGTTCAGACCATAACTTTTATGCTTTTTACAAAATAGGTCGCTACATTCATGATAACCAAATGTTGCGTTTAGAATCACAATATCATGGCCATTACATAAAAAGAGAAGGCCAAGATCAAAATGTGGCGGTGAGAATCAATTTGTGGTGGCCATTAGAAATGAAGGTCACAACTTAGGCTATTTGATGGTTTTGGTATTTTCGCTTGCTTAGGAGGATCTCCGACCTTGTTTCTCATTCTTTTGACATCGGGGCGCATTCAAGGCGGGTGCCTAAGATTCGGCTTTGTCAGATTGGGGTGTGTACAGTTGCCACTTTTTGACAGATATTGCAGTAACTTGTGCTGCAAGTGAATGTCAAAACTCTAGAGACGAACCGATCGAACAAGATGCTATTAAGCACAAACAAAACATGCAGAAAGACATGGTCAAACCCGAATATCCATTAAGCTTCCTGTATACCCCTGTTGTAAGGGATTAGATCCGTCGTAGTTTACGGGGCAATACAAATGATGCAAGCAGTTTAATCATGATGAATGGAAAACATGATACGATGCGATTAGGTGCAAATATGAACGTGTAAACAGGCTTAGGGTTGTGACAAGGGCTGAAGGATGAAAGGGAAAACTTTTAGGTCGTGCGAGGACTGAATAAATGGGGTGAGGTTTTAGGTAGTGCAAGGAACACCGTTGGAGGCAAGACTACCAAAATCTTTATTTTTGCAAATGATTATCTGAAAAAATTAACTGAATAGGTAAACGCCAAAATGGGCTCCAGATAAAACTTTTGATGACGAATGATCAAAAGAAAACTCGTGCATCCGAAGTTAATTTAGAAGAATACCTTTTTACTAGTCGAATCTTCAACTATGATTTGAATTCAATTTGAAGCTCCTGTCAGATCTTCTACTATATTTTTCTTATACGATTCGCAGATATAGTGTGGGCTATAATTCTCCGAGAACGAAGTGCACACCACTAAAGAATTATAATTGCACTCTATCCTATAATCTCAAAGATCATATAGCATTGAGCTCCTATTATTAAAATGCTTACCATTTCACCCCACGTTAATATCTTTGATACCCGCTAATTAAATTTAATTACTGACAATTTAATTTAATTGGCATCTTGATATTTTTTAAGTCCTTCCACTTAATTTATTTGACCATCAGATAATTATATAGATTTGTAGGGTTTGGCCTGATCAAAACTTATAAGCTTCCTTAAGGGAGTGTCGTCAATCCCAACCTTTCGAGACATGGATTCTGTTAATAATTATTATTCACCATATAAATAATACTGTTATCCAACTCACTAGGAATTTAAACCCATACAAGATCGCACCCTCTGATGAATCAAAATGACGAATATTAAATATACGCAAATCAATAATTATTTCAGGATTAAGAGAATAAGCACTATTCATAATAACCTTGGGGCGTGAATTAATTTATATATTCAATATAAAATTAATTTTCCTAAATGTCCTGTTCAATACACATTATGTGCACTAGCACAGAGAGTCAGAACAATAGACGACGCTGTTATCTGTTCCTCGTAAACGAGACAGGCCTACTAAAATCTGTGCTATAATTGCATTGATGGTATATCTATTTTCATCTAAACTGTGAACATAAAATATATATTCTGCAATAACCTAAAATCTGATCTTCTGTGTTCAAGTCGTACTCTACACACTAGATTAAATACTATATAGAATATCGGACACCCATACATAATATTAAAGAAAATATACACATACATTGCTCATAAAGATTCTCATAAAATGGAAAACTAATTTTATTAAAATAAAATTAAATAGTAAAAATATGGTTTTTAGTATACCAACCTTAACAATCTCCCACTTATACTCAAAACCATGCTGCTATACATCTGACTCCCATGGCCTCTACATGACTATCAAAAGTCTTAGCCGGTAAGCTCTTTGTAAAATATCTTCATGGTTATCTTCTAATGCAATCTTAGTCACAGCAACATCACCCCTCAGTACGATTTCTCGTATCAGGTGATACTTGCGCTTAATGTGTTTTCCTTTCTTGTGGACTCTTGGCTCCTTCGAGTTTGCAACCGCTTCGCTATTATTACAATAAATTGTAATAGCCAATTGAACTGAAGGCACCATATCTAGATCCAAAAGGAAGTTGTTGAGCCACACGGCCTCTTTGACTGCTTCAGAAGCTGCCAGGTACTCGGCCTCCATGGTGGGATCAACAATGCGGGATTAATCGATACTCATCCAACTTATGGCTCCACTTCCTAAGGTAAACACATATCTTGAGGTACATTTACGTGAATCTTTGTCAGACTGAAAATCTAAGTCTATGTACCCCAAAGGTACTATACTGTCAGCCTGATAAACCAACATATAATCCTTAGTCATTTTCATGTACTTGATTATATTTTTTACCATAGTCAAATGCTCCTACCCTGGGTTAGACTGATATCTACTAACCATGCCAATGGCAAAGTAAATGTCAGGTCTAGTTCAAAGCATAGCATACATGATGCTTCCTACTATCGAAGCATAAGGAATTGCCTTTATCTTCTCTATCTCATCAGATGTCTTAGGACACTGATCCTTGGATAGATTGATTCCATGCTTGAAAGGGAGAAACCCTTTCTTGGAATCCTACAAGCTTAAATGAGCAAGGATATCATCGATATACTTTGCTTGTGGTAAGTCTAACATGCTTCATTTTTGATATCACACAAGTTTGATCCCAATGATGTGACTGGCTTCTTGCAATTTTTTCATATCGAATTTTCCAGATAATCATACTTTGACTGTAGATAATGCTCCCATATCATTTTTGATGAGCAAGATATCATCTACATAAAGTACTAGGAAGATCACCATGCTTTCGTAATGCTTCTTGTACACACGGGACTCATTCAAACTTTGATTAAAATCATAAGACTTAAAAGCTTGATCAAGCTGAGTGTTCCAAGACCTCGATGCTTGCTTAAGCACATAAATGGATCTCTTAAGCATACACAACATGTGTTCTTGGCCCTTTGTAATAAATCCATCTGGTTATATCATATAGATACACTCGTTAAGACTTCTATTAAGAAAAGCTGTCTTGACAATCATTTATCAGATTTCGTAATCAAAATGTGCGGCAATGGATAGAAGAATCCGAATAGACTTAAGCATAGCTATCGTTGAAAAGTTTTTCTCATAATCGATTCCTTCTTTCTGAGTGAACCATTTAGCAACAAGCCTAGTTTTGAAGGTTTTAACTTTTTTGTCTGCTCCACTCTTCTTCTTACTGGCAAAGGGCTATGGATTCAGAGATGGAATCTATGTATTCTAATCAGGTTTGGAAACTTATAGAACCACCTGAAGGGAGAAAACCTATTGGTTCACTCAGACCTTTGCCAGAGATTTGCATCTTTGTCTTAAAGGGCTTCATTATAATTATAGGGTTCAGTATCCAATTATGTCAGGATCCTATCAAAAGACTCTCCCAAAAATAATACCGATCAAGTTAATGAACAACCCTCTCACTACGATGAGGCACTACCTGTGTCTGTGTACTAGTAGTAATACGCTGTGCAGAATTTGAACTCTGTGCATTATCACCCAGTTCTTGATTTGCACGTCTCGATAATCCTCCCACTACGACGAGATAATGGGATATCAGTGACTTATTATTCCATTCTACTGGTATTTTTTCTCAGTTCTTCCAGAATAATTTTACTATTGAGCCTGTGATTCATAATATTATCATCTTTCAAAAATTAGGCATTGGTGCTAATAATGACCTTCTGATCCTTAGGATTATAAAATAGACCACCCTTCATTCTCTTGGAATACCCTACAAAAAAATAGACTTCTGTCCTCGGTTCCAACTTACCCGCGTTCCCTTTTAGCACATGTGCTGGACACCCCCAAAGTCGAATGTGTTTCAGACTAGACTTATACCTAGTCCACTATTCTATGGGAGTAGAAGGTACTGACTTAGAAGGTACCATGTTCAAAATGTAAGCCGCTGTCAAAACGAATCGGGTAAACCTAAATGACTCATCATGGACCTTACAATCTCCATAAGAGTCATTTTTCTTCTTTCTACTACACCATTCTACTGTGGAGTACCAAGTGCAGTAAACTGGAATGTAATCCCCTCTGATGATAAGTAGTCCTTAAACACTCCAAAGAGGTATTCCTACCATGGTCGGATCGTAGTAATTTGATACTTTTACCCAGACGCTTCTCTGTCTTCGCCTTAAATTCTTTGAATATCTCAAAGCATTTAGATTTACAGTGCATCAGGTAAATGTATCCATACCTTAAGTAGTCATCAATGAAACTGACAAAGTACTCAAAGCCACCTCTAGCTCGAATTTTCATAGGACCACACACATCAGATTGAACTAACTCCAACGGTTCCTTAGCTCTATAGCCTTTGGCAGAAAATGGCCTCTTGGTTATCTTACCCTCTAAGCAATATTCACAGACTGGAAGTGCCTCCCTTCTAATAAACTCAAAGGTCCATCTGCTACCAGTCTGTTTATCCTTTTTAGATTAATTTGACATAAGCGTAAGTGCCAAAAAAAATATTTGGTTTATTAAAGATAAAAGCTTTCTCTTATATGGTAAATTAGATGTGTTATTCAATTCAGTTAGTTACAGTGTAAGAGAGATAGAAGTAATAATATAAAGATCATCCACCAATGTAACATAACATATAACCCATTTGTTATCCTTGATAACCATAGTGTTATTAAAATAAACCAAATATCTATTTTAACCAATCTAGAAACGAAAACTAAGTTTCTTATAATGGAAGGTACATAAAGACAATCTCTCAATATTAAAATCCGATCTCTACCATAACTGAGAGTGACATCTCCTACTGTACTGCTGATACCTTTATATTATTGCCTATATACAGGTAAATCTCCCCATCACTAAGTTATCGAATTTCTTGGAACCCATGCAACGAATTGCAGACATGATTCGTGGGTCTTGTATCTACACACTAAGTACCTGTAGACAATATCGCTAAACATGTTTTCACAACCAGTGAATAGAAATAACCATATTTGTTCTGCCTTTTGAGAAATAATAGACATAGCTTTTTCAGTGCCGTGTCTGGTTGTAGTGAAAACATTTGCCTTTCGGATTTTTTACACCAGTTCGTTGCCCACTAACTACCCTGAAAACCGTGTATCTCTATTTTTGAACCTTTTTCTTCTTCATACCTTTCGGCCCAGATGAAGAACCTTTTTAAAAATCAAACACATTTCCTAGTATTGAAAGACTATCATTGATAGTTAAAATTATATCCAAATTACTTTTCCAGTTACGAAAATTTGGTCCCGTAAGTTTGTTTGTTTTTTTTTTAGTATTGAAGCGAGTGGGTTGAATGCCATTTTAATCATGAGAATCACATAATTAAAAAATACCGTTAATTATGATGAGCAAAACTTTGAATTCATTTTGATTTAGTTCCTTCTACCATTTTAAAATTAATTCGCCACCAGCCTAGTAACCTGAGAAAAGCATGTCTCGATAGGAGGATGTCTACTGTCCTTCATAAGACTAAACAGGCCAATTCTTTTTAATTTTACTACCTAGGCAACTGACCCTACCAAATAAAATTAAATAACTCACATAGCTTGGGTCCAGTATATAATGATAGTGACTTAGATAGAGAGGATACTATTATATACAACTAAGTGTTAACCATCACATAATTCCAAAATAATCACTTCGCAATGAATCCTTTAGATGGAGAAGTGATCCGCACTAACAGTTATCCAAAATTATTTCTAAAGGAGGTTTGTACTGGTGATACCGTAATTAATCTGTCCGTTGGAGTGAAAGGCCTTAGTGTCAACACACAGGGTTTCATTTCGTCGCCTATAACCTGGTGATGGAGACCGCAGGATTTATCTGTAAATAAATTTTCTCTTCTACTTAGATTTTAAAATTTTTTTTAGGGTTATTAAAATTCGTTTAATTAAAATAAATTTATTAATTTCGAAAACCACACGATCTGAAAGAATCAAATATCTTTTCGTGTACACGATTCCAAATATTCTGATTTATCAAACCATCTTTTCGTGTTTAAATGCG
>JAULJZ010187638.1:0-21429 GCA_032270985.1 Heliamphora pulchella | reverse complement strand
CACTACGTTCGAGAATCGCGTAAGGGAATACAGTAGAAGATCTGACTGGAGTTTCAACTCGGAATCAAGTCGTAGTTAAAGATTAGATCTACAAGAGGTATTCTTCTAAATTAACATTGGTTGCACGAGTTTTATTTTGATCGTTCTTCGTCAAAAGTTTTATCTGGAGCCCGTTTCGGCGTTTGCCCGGCCAGTTTATTTTTTTTTATCGAAAATCGTTTTACAAAAACAATGATCATGGCAGTATTGCCTCCAACAAACCTAACCTGCCTCCTAAAACCCAATTGAGGCAAGAATCATCAGAATTTCAAGTTTAGAACATGTTAACTAAGTTTCCCAGAACATAAATAAAAAGTTGATTAGTAGAATGTAAACTTAACCTACATCCAGAAGAAGAACTTTCTATCATTCATATTGAACTTTCAGATGAAAACTCTTCCAAATGATTGTGTAACATGAGCAATCCACAAAATGAATAAAACAATGATCGCTTAATAATACTAACAAAATATCTCAGACAAAAAAGATAACCAAGTCAGTATGCAGATAGATACCTTCTCAAAAATTGTCTCCTCGGGGAGAACTGTGAGACCTTGACCCAGTTTTTTTTTTGATGTTTTTCGACATGCGTTTAGTGCTTTAGTTATTGCATGTTTATATGCGCATTTTGATGTATGATCGGGCTTAGATTCTTGGGGCCTTTGGCCGTTGTGGCGTGGGTTTAAAAAAAAAAAAAAATTTTTGGCGAGCGTATAAATATCTTTCTTTAGATATTTTTATTCAAAATATCTTTTCTTCTCTCTCTATAGTTTTGAAAACTCACCAAACGCTCTGCCTTCTCTCTAACTTCTCGGGGGCTCGGGGCTCGATTTTTGATGATCCAACAGCGGATTCTTGCTATTGGAATGGTGGGCTACGCGTTCATCCAGACAGAATTTTAGTTCGACAAAGTTCATTTTTGCACATGGATCGAGACGTTGAGTTTTTGACTCACCGAGGTAGGATCCTATACTCTCATGTTTTAGAAGGGTGCTACGTGTAATCGTGTTTTTTTTACCCGTTAAAAATGTATGAAAAACCGATTTATGTTTTGAAAAATTGGGTTTTCACTTGAAAAGGGGGTTTTTGTGTTGATTTCGGTGGATGGAATTGGGTTTTGAGTTTTTCTTTTGAGGTTTTGTGGTAGCTTTGGGTTTGGGTACGTCTGAGGGTGTCGAGAATGTGTTTGGAGACTTCGATTTGTGGTTGAGATGGTGGTTTGTGAGTGTTTAAGAGTTTTGGGGATTAGAACACCCAAGAACAGGAAATCTGGATTTTTCTCGGGTGGTAGCTCGCTCGAGCGCCCAATGTCCGCTTGAGCGGACTGGCTGCGCAGGGCCGTTTTGTTTTGATGATATCTCCCTTGTACGGATTTGAAATTGGGTCGTTCTTGTACTCAAATTGAAGTCCTAGAAGTCTTCTTTTCAATGACACCTCTCTCAGAAGAAAATAATTTTTGTAAAAAAAGTTATGATAAAAATAGTGAGGGTGTGTCAAAACTTCTAAACTTTTTTTTCATCCGTGTTGGCCGTGTTGGCCGTGTGGGGGTTCGGGTTTGCTGTGTTGGGCGTGTGAGATCCCGTATTAGTTGTGTTGGGGCCTTGGGGGTTTCTTTTGGTTGTGTGGTGGCCTCTTGGTCGATTGGGTTATGGGGCTCAATCAACTGCTCTCCTCTAGTGATTTTTAGTTGATAAGATTATGGGGTCCTGTCAATTGAAGTCGTAGAGAGGGTGTTGGTCATTTCATGCAGGGTGTTGGTACACGATTGAGTGGTGGTTGGTGCATCGTCGGGTGCGGGACGTGTTGGGTTCGGTGTTCTTTCTAGAGATGGGGTCTTGATGAGAACCGTTTTGTGGGAGGTTTGTGTTGGCCTTTGGTTAGGTTGTGTTCTGTAGTTTTTTTGTTTGTGTTGGGTGTGTGTGGGCATTGTGGGTTTATGTTAGGTGCGTGTGGGCATCGTGGGTCTGTGTTAGGTGTATGACGTGCATGGTTAGATGCGAGTTTTTGGTACACGGTTGTGTTTGTGGTGGTTAGTGCATCTTTTCGTGCAGGGGTTTGATTTTGTTTCTTGGTTTGGGTTTTCTCCTAGCGTTGACTGCTCGAGCGGTGGTTGTGCGCTCGAGCGGGCTGATGGCCGAGAGTTGGGTCGGTGGGTAACTGCTCGAGCGGTGGTGTGGCAGAGAGGAATGTCGGTAGGGGACCGCTTGAGCGGTGGTTGAGCGCTCGAGTGCTCGAGTGCTCGAGTGCTCGAGTGGTGTTGGCCTCTGGGTTTGGTTTTGGTTTTCTGCATCGCTGGTTGTCCCGGTGAGAGGACGTGTTGTCCGGTGAGTGGACGTCTGGTTATGTGGCATGTGGTGCCGTTATGTGAAACGTAGTGTTTTACGTGGTTATGTGAATTTAAAACTCTAGTTTTAATTATACATGTTGCAGGACGGATACGAGGTCTTGTGATACCTAAAACTTTGGTTTTAGTAACACATGTGTATGCATGTGCTTATGTGGTCGGACGAAAAAGTGGTTCGTGGACGAAAAAGTGACCCAATGAATGTTAGCTCTGGCTAACGATGGACAGAAATATGGTCCGAGATTTACGTTAACTCTGGCTAATGATGCACTTATGTGCGAGAATCAAAAGGACGAAAATGTGGTCCTAATGATGCACTGTGCGTGGGTATCGGAAGGACAAAAATGTGGTCTTAACGATGCACTTATGTGCGAGAATCAGAAGGACGAAAATGTGGTCCTAATGATGTGCGAGAATTAGAAGGACGAAAATGTGGTCCTGACGATGCAAATGTGCATGAGTCTGAAGGATGGAAATGTGGTCCTAAAGACGTGTGTGTCGGATTCTGAAGGACGAAAAAGAGGTCCTAAAGAAGCATGTGTTGCGTGTGCTGCACGTGAGGCGTTGTATGGGATGCATGTGTTGCATCGTGTGGGTGGCGTGCATGTGTTGTGTGTGTGCACGGGATGCGTGACCTGTGCGGGTTGCGTGTGCCGCGTGAGTTGCATGTGTTGCATAAGTTAACTCCAGTTAACGGTGTAATAATTGGGGCTATGGTCCTTTGGTGAGAGTTCGAGAAAATCCTTGTGATTGGTGTGTACCATCGTGTTTTTGTAGAACTGTTATTGTGGCTTGTAAGAGCCGGTTATATGTATCATGGATTGCATGTACTACATTGTGAGACAGATAAAACCAATTTTAAATTGTTTTTAAGACTTGTGTGAATTGCGATCTAAAAACCCCTTTTCAAATATTTTCAGGGCTCCTGTGAGTGAGTCAAAAAATAGTTTGTACCCTCACTTTCTCGTTGCATGTGAAAAATTGTTTTGAAGGCTTGAAAGAGAGTCGAAAATTGCACCTCATTTTCCTAGCATGTTTAGCTTATACTTTATGTGTTGTCTAGTTCCTGCTTAGCTTTGGCTCACGGTGTGGGATTTGAAATGTTTTTCAGGTACCGGTCACGCAGGTTGATCTGGAGGTACCGGAGGGGCAGAAGATCTGTAGTCTTTCTTTTTGCTCCTTTATAAACATGTATGCTGTAACATCTTTTTCGGCGTTGGGCCATGTAATGTAAGTCAGTTGGCGATTATATACAATGCATGTATATTTTATATTGAGAGTGTATTCTCAGGTTTGGTGTTATGTTGGTTGCTTGTGGGTGTTTCATGTGATCCGGAGTTTGGGGTGTGACAGAATAGTATCAGAGCTCTGGGTTCGAATACCTAGAGCCGTGGGAAGAGGTTGTATCATCGTGTGAGGTTGATTGCGTGTGCTTGATTGCATGTGTTTAGATGCTTTGGTAACATGAACGTGTTAGCATGTTAAGCATGAGAATGATGTGTATATGTGCGCATGGGGGTTGAACCTTTGGATTGATTAGTCATGCCTTTGGGCGTTTGGATTAACAAACTTGGGAGCCAAGTTAGAAACACGTTTAGCTGACGTGATTTCTAGCAGGGAATTTGAGTAGGTTGTCCAGATTGACACGTCATTCTTGTCGGTTCTTCTTGGTATGTGGGGTGTGTTTAGCATGAACCTATGTGTTTATGTGTTAGCACACTTTTGTGGTTAGCGTTTATGTTCATGCGACGCGTTGTGTCTTATGTTCTGTCTTTCTTTCATATAGATGTGATGTCTGCACAAAGAGGGTGAGGCCGTGTTCAAGGCTGTGGCCGTGGGTTTGGAGTTGGTGGTTGACTCCGTGGGTGGTGTGTTGTGTTGAGACAACGGTTGGTGAAGAGGTGTGGTTAGGGTGTGTTATAGAACACGTGTCTTCGAGATAGTTGGCCGTTGTTTAGGATGCCTGATCTTGTTTCACTATATCCTAGGAATGGTTTAGCTGATCATCTTGTATGCCTGTGTCGATGGTGATCGATGGTTTGTTTCCTTTTAACCTTGTGCTGAATTTCAAAGACGAAATTCCTTTAAGGGGGGTAGAGTTGTGAGACCCTGACCCGTTTTCTTTTTCGATATTTTTTAACACGCGTTTAGTGTTTTAGTTGCTGCATGTTTATATGCGTTTTGATGCATAATCAGGCTTAGATATGCATGTGGGGTTAGTTCCAGGGGCCGTTGGCTGTTGTGGCGCGGGTTTCAAAAAAAAAGAAGATATTTTCTGGTGAGCCTATAAATATCTTCCTTTAGATATTTTTGTTCAAAATATCTTTTCTTCTCTCTCCCTAGCTTTGAAAACTCACGAAACGCTCTGCCTTCTCTCTAACTTCTTAGGGGCCCGGGGCTCGATTTTCGACGATCCAACAGCGGATTCTTGCTATTGGCACGATGGGCTACGCGTTCATCTGGACAGAATTTTAGTTCGACAAAGTTTATTTTTGCACGTGGATCGAGATGTCGAGTTTTTAACTCACCGAAGTAGGATCCTAGACTCTCATGTCTTATAAGGGTGCTACGTGTAATCGTGTGTGTTTTTACCAGTTAAAAATGCATGAAAAACTGATTTATGTTTTGAAAAAGTAGGTTTTGGCTTGAAAGGGGGTTTTTGTGCTGATTTCGGTGGATGGAATCGGGTTTTGAGTTTTCCTTTTGAGGTTTTGTGGTAGCTTTGGGTTTGGGCACATCTGAGGGTGTCGAGAATGTGTTTGGAGGCTTCAATTTGTGGTTGAGATGGTGGTTTGTGAGTGTTTAAGAGCTTTGAGGCTTAGAACACTCAAGAACAGGAAATTTGGGTTTTCCTCGGGTGGTAGCTCGCTCGAGCGCCCGATGTCCGCTCGAGCTGACTGGCTACATAGGGCCTTTTTGTTTTGATGATATCTCCCTCGTCCAGACTCAAAATTGGGTCGTTATTGTACTCAAATGGAAGTCCCGAAAGTCTTCTTTCCAATGACACATCTCTCATAAGAAAATTCGTTTTGTAGAAAAAGTTATGATCAAAATAGTGAGGGTGTGTCAAAACTTCTAAACTTTTTTTCCATCCGTGTTGGCCGTGTGGGGGTTCGTGTTTGCCATGTTGGGCGTGTGAGAGCCCGTGTTGGTTGTGTTGGGGCCTTGGGGGTTTTTTTTGATCGTGTGGTGGCCTCTCAGTCGATTGGGCTATAGGGCTCGATCGATTGCTCTCCTCTAGTGATTTTTAGTTGATTGGATTATGGGGGTCCTGTCGATTGAAGTCACGGAGAGGGTGTTGGTCATTTCATGCGGGGTGTTGGTGCACGGTTGAGTGCGTGGTGGTTGGTTCATCGTTGGGTGCGGGACGTGTTGGGTTCGGTGTTCTTTCTAGAGATGGGGTCTTGGTGAGAACCATTTTGTGGGAGGTTTGTGTTGGCATTTGGTTAGGTCGTGTTCTGTAGATTTGTTGTTTGTGTTGGGCGCGTGTGGGCGTTGTGAGTTTGTGTTGGGCGCGTGTGGTCGTGGTGGGTTTATGTTGGGTGTATGACGAGCATGGTTAGATGCGAGTTTTTGGTACACGGTTGTGTTTGTGGTGGTTAGTGCATCGTTGCGTGCAGAGGTTTGATTTTGTTTCTTGGTTTGGGTTTCCTCTCAACGTTGACTGCTCGAGCGAGCTGATAGCCGAGAGTTGAGTCAGTGGTTAACCGCTCGAGCAGTGGTTGAGCGCTCAAGCAGTGGTGTGGCAGAGAGGTACGTTAGTAGGGGACCGCTTGAGCGGTGGTTGAGCGCTCGAGTGGTGTTGGCCTCTGGGTTAGGTTTTGGTTTTCTGCATCGCTGGTTGTCCCGGTGAGAGGACGTGTTGTCCGGTGAGTGGACGCCTGGTTATGTGGCATGTGGTATCGTTATGTGAAACATAGTGTTTTACGTGGTTATGTGCATTTAAAATTCTAGTTTTAATTTTGCATGTTGCATGACGGATATGAGGTCTTGCGGTACCTAAAACTCTGGTTTTAGTAATACGTGTGTGTGTGTGCTTATGCGGTTGGACAAAAAAGTGGTCCGTGGGCGGAAAAGTGGCCCGATGAATGTTAGCTCTGGCTAACGATGGACGAAAATGTGGTTTGAGATTTACGTTAACTCTGGCTAATAATGCACTTATGTGCAAGAATCAAAAGGACAGAAATGTGGTCCTAACGATGTACTTATGTGCGAGAATCAGAAGGACGAAATTGTGGTCCTAATGATGTGCGAGAATCAGAAGGACGAAAATGTGGTCCTAATGATGCACTGTGCGTGGGTATCAGAAGGACAGAAATGTGGTCCTAACAATTCACTTATGTGCGAGAATCAGAAGGACGTAAATGTGGTCCTAATGATGCACTGTGTGTATCTGTAGGACGAAAATGTGGTCCTGACGATGCAGATGTGCGTGAGTATGAAGGACGGAAACGTGGTCCTAAAGACGTGTGTGTCTGATTCTGAAGGATGAAAAAGAGGTCCTGAAGAAGCTTGTGTTGCGTGTGTTGCACGGGAGGCATTGTATGGGATGTATGTGTTGCGTCATGTGGGTGGCGTGCGTGCGTTGTGTGTGTGTACGGGATGCGTGAGCTGTGCGGGTTGCGTGTGTTGCGTGAGTTGCATGTGTTGCATAAGTTAACTCCAGTTAACTGTGTAATAGTTGGGGCTATGGTCCTTCGGTGAGAGTCCGAGAAAATCCTTCTGATGAATGTGTACCACCGTATTTCTGTAGAACTGTTATTGTGGCTTGTAAGGGCCGGTTATATGTATTATGGATTGCATGTACTGCATTGTGGGACGAATAAAATCAATTTTAAATTGTTTTTAAGACTAGTGTGAATCGCGATGTGAAAACCATTTTTCAACTATTTTTAGGGCTCCTATGGGTGAGTCAAAAGATGGTTTGTATCCTCGCTTTCCCGTTGCATGTGAAAAATTGTTTTGAAGGCTTAAAAGAGAGTCGAAAACTGCACCTCGTTTTCCTAGCATGTTTAGCTTATACTTCACGTGTTGTCTAGTTTCTACTAAGCTTTGGCTCACGGTGTGGGATTTGAAATATTTTTTAGGTACTGGTCACGCAGGTTGATCTGGAGGTGCTAGAGGGGTGGAAGATATGTAGTCTTCTTTTTTGCTCCTTTATAAACATGTATGCTGTAACATCTTTTTCGGCATTGAGGCTGTGCAATGTAAGCCGGTTGGCGATTATATACAATGCATGTATGTTTTATATTGAGAGTGTATTCTCGGGTTCAGTGTTATGCTTAGTTGCTTATGGGTGTTTCACGTGACCCGGAGTTTGGGACGTGACAAGAACACTCTGATATACCATATGCAGCTTTGGACAACACAATAAAGGTGCAATTGTTCCAACACATGGGCTGTAGTAGCCCATTGGACAACACCTGAGAGCTTAGGTGATGGTTTGTGCAACATGCAACTGCTGTGCACCAAAGCTGATGTGCAACAAAGCTGCTGTGACTGCTTTGTTTTAAATAAATGGCCATTACTTGCCCATTGCACAACACATGGGACCTTAGTTGCTAATATATGTGCAGGAAGCAACTATAATGCAGCAAAGCTGCTGTGGCTACAACTGTTGCAACACATGGCCTTTTGCTGGCCATTGGACAAGAGGTCACAACTGCATCTCTAAGTTCGTCAGCAAGCAATTAGCATGACTGAATCAGCTTTGCTGAGTTGACGTTTTTTCTATTCAAATGGTAAAGTACACACAGGTCACATGATGTAGGTATTCAAGGAGGCTGTCCAAAGTTTTTGTATTGTAATGGTTAGAAGGTGAGCCAACTTTGGCGGGTGTTGCATATATTAGGTCTTGGTGCAAATGGAACAATTGAACCACCGACTAAGTTGCAGTAGTAATAATTCCTAAACAAAAGAGCTAGTAGGGAAAAAGTTCAAAATTTGTTTACATATAAAGTTGAAAAACCAATAAAAGTTAATAAATATAGGATTAACAAAGTTCAGCAAAAGCATCAACTGTCTGGTGATCAAGATCAATAATCTTTTCAATCAATTGAACAAATGGGTTTGTTGAGTGCCATTGGCAACCCACAACAAAAAGGAAACATGGACCAAGAACATGAAGAAGCAATCATGTGACAACAATTCTAAGCAATTAAAATATAACGAACTAACAAGCATGTTAGCATAGGAAAAATATAGATAAATTTAACATCACTACATAGTAAATAGATTGGTCACATAAATTGGCGACCAACAAAAAAAAAAGAGACATTAAGGAACATATTTCACATAATTGATCCAACAAAAAAACAATTCGATGGTATAAAAATTCAACATTGGACAAATATGGCATATCATTCATCCAAGGAGACATATTAAAGAACATACCACATGATTGATCTATGAATCAAACAACTCATGAGTTACTATTGAATTGCAAAAGAAAAAATTCTATTCGAACTGGTCAATAGGAATGGCAGGTTAAACGCTCCCCAACACAACAGAGTCATTGATGAAGAATTCTAATGAGCATGTAATTCTTGTTTATTTGTTGTATTCAAAGGTTGCTAAAGACCAATTGACTTTTCAACCCACAAAATAAAAGTTAGGCATATAAACAAGAAGAACTAAGAAAACAATCATCATTATAAAATCAACACAATTGACAAATAATTAAATTCAATATTACAATTTATTATGCAAACTATTTCTAAAAATTGAAATGCTTCAAGCAAGACCAAACGTTATGCAACATACTACAATTAATTGTTCTAGCAACAAAACATGTAGAAGCAAATATTTAGAATCAGAAAACAACACGTGTAGATATAGCTAGCTAATGATAGCAATAACAAAATTCTAAGTGAATTGCAATTTTTTTTGTCTATTAATTGTGTTCATATGCCACTCGGTAACAATTGACAATTAAATCTGAGGAAACATTGTTCATCACACGAACAAAAATAAGTATGAGAAGTAAGCATAGCTAATAACCAAGTGCCAAAAATCTAAATTACAAATTGGCACAATTCATGATGACGCACTACCATCACTATATATACGCTTAAATTCTTCACTTTTATATCTTGAATATAATTCAAGATGTTCTCTATCTGCCCTCGTATCGACAATTTTTTCCAGCTCTATCAACTATGTTAGAGCAGGTTGTGTATTGAGGATTTTTCTGATCTCACGTTGCAAATAATAATTGGAGCAAGCGCGCTGTAAGAAGCTAAGGACTTCTTTTCTTAGCTGCACATAATTGCCCGTTGGTTCGCTTGTTACTGAGACCTCAGAAGACGGAGATTGTTGCACATAATTATCAACAATCATTCATTGTGCAGGATGCAATCTTATTTCAGCACATGAATTTTGAAACTTCAAACAATCAGCAGGGCATGAGTTTCGCCTAATCATTTCTTAGAAAACATAATATAAAATAACAAACAAGAAGACAAGATTTAGTAAGGAAAAACCTAGAAATAATCATATATAATGGTTTTACAAAGAGTTGATCATATTTTGTTCATTTCAGAATCATTAAGATAAAATCTAGAAATAATAATAACTTACTGAAACTCGCTAAAATGTATTAGTAGTTTAGAGTGAACTCCCAATATTCTAAAATTCAGAATTAATAGTCTTATGCGTATGTGGTATTATTAATAGTCCTATGCGTATATGTAATACGTATTGCGAATTATGTAATAAGAATAAGCAAAACAACAAATTTAGAATATGTAATAAGGGCTTGGAAGTAATAAAAGTGGTGCAAATTTGCGTATTAAGAACAAACCTTCGAACTACACCATAACCAAAATGACTACTCATTATGAGCTATTAGTACTCTACAGTGGACTACTAATATACTATGTATTTCTAATTCAGTTAAAGTTGCGAAACTACACATACATTATATAAAATATTTAGGAGACATAAATTGAAAAGTCTTAATTTACACTACTATCAATTCAATTAATTTAATTAATAGGTAAAAATAAAAAATAGAACAAAAAACAAGAAAAAAAGAAACACAAATCAAAAGTAGGTATTATAGCATAACACTTTAAGGTGAGAGGTTTCCAATCTCCCAATATTATCAAATATAGTAGAGACTTGTAACTCTAACAATATGAACTCTATTAAAGTAATAACTTTCGCCAAATGACTCAAGATGAAACATTAATCTCTGAACCCCAAGTGATAATTTCAATTGTTCTGTTGCATTTAACTACTTACAAAATTATGATTTTGCTTCATTAGTTAGACACCATATAAAATTCAACTTCTATAAAGTTTGTTTGTCCTACCTCTTATTACTTTTCCACCACAATTATATGCCAGTAGTTTTTAGTGTAGACCAATAATTTAAATTTTCATTTATGATTTTAGCACGAATTGAGAACCATCAGTGAATTGCCAATAAACTGGCAGCAATGATATTATAATTGTGCATATTCGCAAATTTAAAAGCCTAAAATTAGAAGTCTAGTTTTAGAAATCTGAAATTAGCAAACAACGGTGCAAAAAATCATAGATAAATTACAAAGGGAAAAGGGCATCAATTTCTTACTGTAGCTATCAAATATCAAATACTTTTATAAGCAAGAGTACTCATGAAGAATATAACCTAAATAATGATTTAAAGAAAACTGAATTAAAAAAGCAACTACAATATGAAGCACAATAACTTAGCTGTTCTATTCCAAGAAAATAATCATAACAATATCCATTTGTATAATCTGGATAATATAATTGTGAGATTTGGTTCCGTTTCCTTTTGATATATATGCATATTCGGTGTTTTTCGATGCACGTTTTGGCATTTTTGCTTTAATATTCTTATATGCGTTTTGATGCATGTTTCGGATTAAATATGCATGCGGAGTTGATTCCCGGGGGTGTAGGGAGTTACAGTGCGAATTTAAAAAATTAAAAAAAAAATATTTTGAAGGCTTATAAATATTTGGAGTTAGATATTGTTTCAAAAGATATTTTCAAAACTTACTCGCTAAGTTTTCTCTTTTTTGGCTTTACCTTCTCTCTAACTTCTCGGGGGTTTGGGGCTTGGTTTTTGATGGACCAACAGCCGATCTTTGTAATTGGCATCGTGGTCTATGCATCCATCAAGACGAAATTTCATTCTAGCGAAGCTCGTTTTTGCATATAGATCGAGACGTCGAGTTTTTGACTCACCGAGGTAGGATCTTAGACTCTATTGTCTTAAAGGAATATTACGTGTAATCATATGCATCTTTACCATTGAAAAAATGTATGAAAAATCGATTTAAAGATCAGGTTTTGGTTTAAAATCATTTTTGTATGTTTTTGGTTGGGACAACCGGGTTTGAGGCTTTTCGTTTGGTGGCTCTTGATGTTTTGGGCTTGTGTATGTCCGTGGGTGTTAATAATATGTGGGTTGGTAGATTTATATGTGTTTGAAGCATCTTTGTGAGTGTTTGAGAGTTTTGGGGCTTGGAATTCGAAACAGGGAAAATCTGGAGCGTATATGCACGCTGAAGGGCGCTCAAGCGCCCAGTGGCGCTGCTTTCTGGTGGTGAGGCGCTCAAGCGCCTAGCGAGCGCTTAGCGAGCGCTGTGGCCGCAGGGCCATTTTTTTAGACCATTTTCTTTTGATCGTATCTCCCTCATCCGAACTCGAAATTGGGTTATTGTTGTGCTCAGATTGAAGCCCCAGAAGTCTTCTTTCCAATGGAACCCCTTTGACTTTAAAATTCTTTTTGTATAAAAGGTTATGAGCAAAATAGTGAGGGTATATCAAACTTTCTTAACTATTTTTCATCCATTTTTGGCTAAACGTCATGTTTTATGTTTACACCTTGTTTGTTTGGGTAAAATGCATATTTTGCGCTTTTCTTTATTTATTACACGATATGACTTGTGGATGTTCATAGTTTTCAAAAGGCGATTTTAAAAACGAAAGATTTGTGAAAATCTTGAAACCTGTTTTTGAAAGTTTGGAGCTAACTTTTGGGGTTGAGTCTCAACTTTATAAATGTTTTGTTTGATTTCCATGTTGATGGATGAATCTATGTTTCGTTTGATCTCTATGTTGATAGATGGATCTTTATACATGTTTAATGTATAAATATGAAAACATTTTGGTTTTGTGAAATAATGCTCTAGATGTACCGGGATAGTGGGTATGTGGCACGAGTTACCCTCGGTGGAAGTCCAGAAACGTGCACAGAGTAGGTACCTTTGTCCTTCGGGATAGTTCCCGTAAAGAAGGTGTGTAGGTGCTTTTGTCCTTCGATTTTAATTCGTAAAGTTAGCAGTTACGTTGTGGTGTTTCGTATAGAACTTGTTATTACCTAACCGGTCCTAAGATGTTTAGGGATTGGATAATGGGCAAGAGTCTATAGTTGCTACCTCTGTCCCTTTGTGACGGAGTTGGTATATAGGATTTATTTCTCTTTCCTCGGTTGTATGATCCGAGTGGAAAACAACATTTTAGTTACAGTTTTCTTTAACTGTTACGTGCATTAGTTTTAATGCTTGGTTTGATTGTGGTTGAGTTAGCTCCCACCATATGATTTTATATCCTGCTTTACAGCTTTATAGTCTGTTTCTATTGGGCTTTGGCTCATGGTGTGGAATTTTGTTGTAAAAACCTTTTCAAGCCTGGAGGTTGATGATCACGAGGAGCTGATCTAGTGGTGCCCGTGATGGCTTAGGACTTTATTAGTTTTTCTTTTGTATGCCTGTTTCTAAAGACGTGTTTTGTACGCCTCAGGGCGATATAATTATGCATGTTGGATCTGGATATTTACTGCTTATGAAGATGCATGTTGGGTATTATTCTGATTTCAACAGGTAGATTTGAATGTATGAAAACCTATTTTTTTTTAAATCTAGTGTTTGGTGGATTTTCATGTGACCCTGGATTTTAGGGCGTGACAACTTGGTATCAGAGCTCTGGGTTCGAATACCTAAGAGTCGTAGGAAGAGGGTTTATCACTTGGTGACGTTGATTACGTATGCTTGCTTGCATGTGTTTAAACATTTTTACAACATGCTGATAGCTTGTTGAGTATGATCGTTTGTGTATGTATGGGTATAGAGGTTGAATCTCAGGAATGATGAGTCATGCCTTAGGGCATTTGGAATAACAGATTCAGAAGCCAAGTTAGAAACGCGTTTGGCTGACGTGTTTTCTAGCTAGGAATCTGAATAGGTTATCTAAATTGACGCGTCTATCTTGTTGGTTCTCCTCGGTATGTGAGATGTGTTTACATAACCTTAAGTAGCTACGTGCTGCCATGCTTATGTGCGTTACGTGTTTATGTTATGTACTGACATGTTGTAGAAAGCTTATCCTGTTAAATTGCTTATATAGACTTATGTCCACGGGGGAGGACGTGGACGGGGTCGTGGCTGAGGCCATAATTGAGGTCGTGCTTATGCTTAGGTTTCGAAAGAAGGGGACATTCATGCCCCACAAAAATAGGTGGGTGGTGCTGATGTCATACAGGAGATGCTTACTACTATGAGAGCTATGGCAGAGGCGACCAGGGCCGGAGTGAGGGCTCCTGAGCCAAGAGCCTCTGTGGCTATGAGGGAATTTTGGCAGTTGGATCCTCCAACCTTTTCTGGGGAGCCGGACCCCAAAGTTGCTACTGAGGGGTTGGAAGTGACCACGAATATCTTTGATACTCTAAAAATCGAGGAGGATGCTTTACGTGTGAAGTTGGCGGCGTTCCAATTGCGGGAAGATGCTAGGGAGTGGTGGAAGTTTGGTCGCGAATCTGTCGCGGTTCACAGCTGAGATGGTATCTACAGAGGAATTGCGCACTAGGAGGTTTGAGAGGGGCCTTCAACCTGCCATCAAGGATAGGATTGCAGCTCTGGGTCTAGATGTGTACATCGCACTGGTGGAAGCCGCTATTCGAGTAGAAAACTCAATGGCAGAGAGTCGCATAGTTAAAGAGAGTGGGAGTCAGCAGGGCAGTGGAGATGCACAGTTCCAGAGGCATGGGAAAAAGAGCCAGAGGTTGTCTGGACATAGTTCTCATTTTGTTGGATCGTATCAGCCGTAGTCGTCCACACTTGCACCTTCAGTGGCTTCAACAGGAAGGGCAGAACAGAGAGAGCTGATTTGTTATTGATGTGGACAGCCGGGGCATCGTTCGCCAGAGTGCCCACGGAAGGGCCAGGTCTAGAGTTCAGCGTCTGTTCAGTCACAGGCAAGAGGCCCACCAGTATGCTTTGGGTGTGGTCAGTCCAGGCATATTCATAAATTCTGTCCCCGAAAAGGGAGTGTTCAGGGTGCGACCAGAGCGCCAGCTACTCTATCTGCACAGAGATGACAGATTCCTCAGTAACCTAAGGCCTAAATGTCTAGGTTTGCAAAAAGAGGTGCCTCAGCACAGTCTGTGAGGCAGCCAACGACTCAAGGTTATGGTGGGCAGACCAGACCACCATAGGCCAGAGCTTTTGTTCTTGCTGATCACAGTGCTTCCAAAGCACCAGTTGCACCTGATGCTGCAGCTACTCCAGCCATGATCAGAGCTACTCTTCTAGTCTATAGATCATAGGCCAGTGTTCTCATCGACACAGGAGCATCACATTCTTTTATCTCCTCTGCTTTTGCATCTGCATTGGGGTTACAAATAGACCCGTTGGGTAGTGCGTTGAGTGTAGAGACCCTAATCAGTGGGAATGTGGTGTTGAGTAGAGTTTGCAGATCTTGTGAGTTAGGAGTCACCGGTCGTTGTTTAGAGTTTGATTTTATCATTCTAGACATGACCACGTTTGATGTCATCCTGGGAATGGACTGGCTGACTACCTACTGTGCCTTTATAGATTGTGAGCGACAGAGAGTGTCGATCTGTACACCAGAGGGTGATTGCTTCTACTTTGTGGGTGACTGGGATGAGGGCTTGGTGTCTATGCCCAGTGTCGCTCAGGTTCGATGGAACTTGGGTTTTCTCTTTTCTTCTCTTAGGTTGGATGAGACAGTTGGGGTTCGGGAGGAGTTACCCCCTATGGTTTGTGATTACCCAGATGTCTTTCCAGACGACCTATTTTAGTTGCCACCGAGCCGTGATGTGGAGTTCTCCATTGATCTTGTCCTGGGAGCTACTCCCATCTCTATGCCGTCTTACCGCTTTGCACTGACTGAGTTGCGAGAACTCAAGGTACAACTATAGGAGTTGCTTGACAAAGAGTTTGTACGGCCGAGTACATCACCGTGGGGAGCTTCAGCTCTTTTTGCAAAGAAGAAGGATGGGTCTTTGAGACTGTGCATAGACTACAGGAAGCTGAATCAAGTAACGGTGAAGAAGAAGTATCCTATGCCGAGGATTGATGACTTGTTTGATCAGTTGAAGGGGTCGCGTTGCTTCCCAAAGATTGACTTGAGGTCAGGGTATCACCAGTTGAGGATTAGGGATGAGGACATAGCGAAGACCGCCTTTTGAACCCGTTATGGTCACTACGAGTTTCTGGTCATGTCGTTTGGTTTGACGAACGCCTCTACAACATTTATGAGTTTGATGATACGTATCTTCCACGCTTATTTGGACAGTTTTGTGGTCGTGTTTGTAGATGATATTCTTATATATTCACCCATGAGGGAGATGCAAGAGGAGCATCTGCATGTTGTCCTACAGCATCTGAGAGAACATCGCTTGTATGCAAAGTTCAAGAAGTGCGAGTTTTAGATGTCAGAGGTGAGATTCCTTTGGACACGTGGTGTCGAAGGATGAGGTGTCAGTGGACTCGTCGAAGACTGATGCCATGATGGATTGGTAGCGACCGAAGAACATTTTTGAGATCTGTAATTTTCTGGGTTTGGCAGGTTACTATCGGTAGTTCGTGTAGGACTTTTCTAGGCTGGCAGCATCTATGACGCGTCTGACGTGGAAGGGAGTTATGTTCGTGTGGAGCGAGTCCTATGAGTCAGCATTCTAGGAACTGAAGAGGAGATTGACCAGTGCGCCAATGTTAATTATTCTAGAGAGGGGTCTAGGGTATACAGTGTATTGCGATTCGTCGCACGATGGTTTGGGTTGTGTATTGAAGCATGGAGGGAAGGTTGTGGCCTATGGTTCTCGACAGTTGAAGACGCTTGAGAAGAACTACCCTACACACAATCTGGAGTTGGCAGCCATGGTCTTCGCCTTGAAGACATGGCGGCATTATCTATATGGTGAGCACTTCGAGGTTTTCTCTGATCACAAGAGCTTAAAATACTTGTTTTCACAGAAAGACTTGAATTTTTGCCAACGACGATGGATGGAGTTGCTGGGAGATTACGACTTTGATTTGTAGTACCATCTGGGAAAGGCAAATGCCATAGCCGACACACTCAGTAGGAGATCCCATGGTTCGTTAGCTTTTGTGGCTATGCGAGAATGGGATATGCTTAGAGATGTTGGGGAGTTTGATCTGTGTCTCGGGGAGACAAGGAGAGGTGCGACTTTATATTTAGTAGCTTCACAGCCCGCATTGGTTGCACGCGTGTTAGAGGCTCAGTGAACCGATTAGGAGGCGCAGATGATACGGGACCGCATTGCCAGTGGGATGGATACTACGGGATGGGTTGTAGGGCTAGATCAGAGTTTGAGGTTAACGGGGAGATTATTTGTGCCAGAGTCATGCCGTGCTGAGGTGCTACATGATCTTCATCATTAACGTCTTGCAATGCATCCAGAAGGCACGAAGATGTATCATGATTTGCGCCGTCAATTTTGGTGGACGGGAATGAAGAGGGACGTGATCCGATTTGTCTCTCGGTGCCTTACTTATCAGCAGGTGAACGTAGAACACCAGAGATTGCCAAGATTGTTACAGCCGTTGCCTATATCTGAGTGAAAGCGGGAGAATATCACGATGGATTTTATATCAGAACTTCCTCGCTTGTCGAATGGACACGTCGCTGTTTGGGTTGTGGTTGACAGGTTAAAGAAGTCGACACACTTCCTTCCCGTTCGTGTGAAGGATTTGGGGGATAGATTGGGTAGGTTGTATGTCTGCGAGAAAGTCCGACTACATGGAGTACCTGTGACTATTGTTTTTGATCGAGACCTGCGTTTTACATCGCACTTTTGGCAAAGTCTTAAGGTGGCCTTGGGAACGAGCTTGACTTTTAGTACGACTTTTCACCCACAGACAGACAATCAGCCTGAGAGGACCATCCAGATTTTAGAGGACATGTGAGAGCCTGTGTGCTTAATTTTTGGGGTTCTTGGGAGGATCACCTATCATTGGCAGAGTTTACATACAACAACAGTTACCAGTCCAGTATTAGGATGGCACTGCATGAGGCTTTGTATGGTAGGCCGTGTAGGTCGTTAGTGTGTTGGACAGATGTGAGAGAGACCACTATTTTGAGACTCGACTTAGTATGGGAGACAACAGAGAAGATTATCGTGATTCGTCAGCGTCTGGTGACAGCTTAGAGCCGCCAGAAGAGTTATGCTGATCAGAGGAAGAGACCGTTAGAGTTTGCAGTGGGGGATCACGTGTTTCTGAAGGTCTCGCCACGAAGAGGGTTGTTGAGGTTTGGTCGTAGCGGGAAGCTATCACCGTGCTTTATTGGACCATTTGAGATCTTGGAAAGGATTGGCGTGGTAGCATACCGTCTGGCCTTGCCACCTTAGTTAGCATTTGTGCATAATGTATTCCATGTTTCTATGCTTCGGAAGTATGAGCCTAACCCTTCACATGTGTTAGATTGGGCCGAGCTGCGGGTTGATGAAGATGTTACTTATGAGGAGCATCCAGTGAAAATTCTAGATATGAAGGAGCAAGTGTTGAGGAGGAGAACGATTGCTTATGTCAAAGTCCTATGGCTTCATCACGGGGTTGAAGAAGCGACGTGGGAGCTTGAGTCTGGGGTTCGTGCGAGATACTCAGAGTTGTTTACCTCGTGACCTTGTAGTGAATTTCGGGGGTGAAATTCCTTAAGGGGGGAGAGTTGTGAGACCCGATTCTTTTCCCTTTTGATATATATATATATGCATATTTAGTGTTTTTCGATGCATGTTTTGGCATTTTTGCTTTAATATGTTTATATGCCTTTTGATGCATGTTTCGGTTTAAATATGCATGCGGGGTTGATTCCCGGGGGTGTAGGGAGTTACGGTGCGAATTTCAAAAATACAAAAAAAAAATATTTTGGAGGCCTATAAATATATGGAGTTAGATATTTATTCAAAATGTATTTTCAAAACTTACTCGCTAAGTTTTTTCTTTTTTCTCTCTACCTTCCCTCTAACTTCTTGGGGGCCCGGGGCTTGGTTTTTGACGGACCAACATCCGATCTTTGTTATTGGCATCATGGCCTACGCATCCATCCGGATGAAATTTTATTTCGGCGAAGCTCGATTTTGCACGTTGATCGAGGCATCAAGTTTTTGACTCACCGAGGTAGGATCCTAGACTCTATTGTCTTAAAGGGATACTACGTGTAATCAAATGCATCTTTACCGTTTAAAAATGCATGAAAAATCGATTTAAAGATTGAGTTTTGGTTTAAAATCGTTTTTGTATGTTTTCGGTTGGGAGAACGGCTTTGAGGCTTTTCGTTCGATGGTTCTTGGTGTTTTGGGCTCGTGTATGTCCGTGGGTGTTAATAATACGTGGGTTGGTAGGTTTACATGTGTTTTGAAGCATCTTTGTGAGTGTTTGAGAGTTTTGGGGCTTGGAATTCGAAACAGGGAAAGTCTGGAGCGTTTGTGCATTCTGAAGGGCGCTCAAGCGCCCAGCGGGCACCTAGTGAGCGCTGCTTTCTGGTGGTGAGGCGCTCAAGCGCCTAGCGAGCGCCGTGGCCGTAGGGCCATTTTTTTGGACCATTTTTTTTTGATCATATCTCCCTCACTCGGACTCGGAATTGGGTCATTTTTGTGCTCAAATTGAAGCCCCAAAAGTCTTCTTTCCAATGGAACTTCTCTAACTTTAAAATTTTTTTTGTAGAAAAGGTTATGATCAAAATAGTGAGGGTATGTCAAACTTTCTTAACCGTTTTTCATCCGTTTTTGGCCAAATGTCATGTTTTAGGTTTATAGCTTGTTTATTTGGGCAAAAAGCATGTTTTGCGCTTTTCTTAGTTTATTACATGATATGACTTGTGGATGCTCATAGTTTTCAAAAGGTAGTTTTGAAAACAGAGGATTTGTGAAAATCTTGAAACGTGCTTTTGGAAGTTTGGAGCTAATCTTTGGGGTTGAGTCTCAACTTTATAAATGTTTTGTTTGATCTCCATGTTGATGGATGAATCTTTATACATGTTTAATGTATAAATGTGAAAACGTTTTGATTTTGTAAAATAATTCTCTAGACGTACCAGGATAGCGGGTATGTGGCACGAGTTGCCCTTGGTAGAAGTCCAGAAACGTGTGCAGAATAGGTACCTTTTCCTTCGAGGAAGTTCCCGTAAAGAAGGTGTGTAGGTGCTTTTGTCCTTCAATTTTAATCCGTAAAGTCAGCAGTTGCATTGTGGTGCTCCGTATAGAACTTGTCATTACCTAACCGGTCCTAAGATGTTTAGGGATTGGGTAATGGGTAAGAGTCTATAGTTGCTACCTCTGTCGTTTTGTGACGGAGTCGGTACATAGGATTTATTTCTCTTTCCTCGGTTGTTGATCCGAGTGAAAAATAACATTTTGGTTACAATTTTCTTTAACTGTTATGTGCATTAGTTTTAATGCCTGGTTTGATTGTGGTTGAGTTAGCTCCTACCATATGATTGCATATCTTACTTTACAGCTTTATAGCCTATTTCTATTGGGCTTCGGCTCACGGTGTAGAATTTTGTTGTAAAAACATTTTTAGGCCTGGAGGTTGATGATCGCGAGGAGTTGATCTAGTGGTGCCCGTAATGGCGGAAGACTTTAATAGTTTTTCTTTTGTATGCCTGTTTCTGAAGGCGTGTTTTGTACGCCTCGAGGCAATATAATTATGCATGTTAGATCTGGATATTTATTGCTTATGAGAGATGCATATTGGGTATTATTATGATTTCAACAGGTGGATTTGAATGTATGAAAATCTATTTTTCTAAAATATGATGTTTGGTGGATTTTCACGTGATCCTGAATTTTGGGGCGTGACAATAACTCTGTCAAACTTTGTAAGTGTTATTTTCATATTTAATGACTCCACAAATTGCTCAATCAAATAAAATCACTTGTAGAATCAAAAGATTAAGTCTTAAAAAGTACCCATAATATGAAATCACTTGTAGAAACAAAAAGCTCATAAAGAATTTGCATGTATTTTTTTTTGTAAATCTATTCTTTCATGTTTGATTGTTTGTTCCTCGCTATTCTAACATCATCAGCGTGAGTTCTATAACTCTGCCTAATATGTTCTCTTTTTGCAGCGATCTGGTGCCTTATTTTATTTTATTTTTTCTTTGTTTTGTTGTCTAAAAGCTCTCTGGAAATCTAAGCCAAAATGGCTGGAAAAATTAAAATATAAGGTAACTTGAAATACATAGAAATAGAGAGTTTAGGCTAGAAAATCAAAATCTCAAGGTAAGTTTCAAGATAGAAATCGAGAGCCAAGATTGTCGCAAACTTGTAGGGACTGATAATCGAAAATGTAAATTGATCCAAGAAATGTAGATCCACCAAAAAAACAATGAAGGTTGGACCAAAAATATAGAGAAGAACAGAGAGTTTACTCAGTTGTTGGTGAACCCAAAAATCACCGGCGTCGCGGAGGTAGAGCGGCGGCTATAGGACGGCAAAAAAAGGAGGGCGACGACTGATTCGGTGCCTTTTTTTTTCTTTGTTTTGTTGTCTTAAAGCTCTCTAGAAATCTAAAGCCTAAATGACCGAAAAAAATTAAAATCTAAGGTAACTTGAAATACATAGAAACAGAGAGTTTAGGCTGGAAAATCAAAATCTCAAGGTAAGTTTCAATATAGAAACCGAGAGCCAAGATTGTCGTGTGAGGACCTGTCACGCCCCGAACATCCGGGTCACGTGAAAGTCCACCAAAACACCCATTTAAGGAAAAATAGGTTTCATAGTTGATAATCAAAATACAATATTTGGATAAAAGATCCCC
>JAULJZ010187628.1:0-21429 GCA_032270985.1 Heliamphora pulchella | reverse complement strand
CTCCCACTTAGATTTTTAAAATATTTTTTAGAGTTATAAAAATTCGTTTAATTAAAATAAATTTATTAATTTCAAAAGTTACACGGTCTAAAAGAATCAAACATCTTTCCGTGTACACGATTCTAAAGATTTTGGTTTATCAAATCATCTTTTCGTGTTTAAATACGTAACAAATAAAATTTAATAAATGTATAATTTTTCCTGTAACTTTTTAGCTAAAGTAGTGATTAAAGGCATTTATTTATTTTATTTTTTATTTTTTATTTTTTAAAAAATAATAATTTATTTCAATTAAACATTTTTTATTTAATTAATTCAAAATCCGAAATTAATTCTCACATTTTTTAAAGATATTTAATTTTTAAAAAAATTATCTTTAAACGTGATATTTTGTAAAAAAAATATCTAAAGTTTTTTTATTTAATTAAAATTAATTAAATAAAAAAAACTTAATTTTATTTTTTATTACAAAATATTTTAATTAAAATTTAATATTCGAATTAATTAAATTAACAGGATAAATAAAACCAATATATATCTGTGAGACCCTGACCCGTTTTATTTTTCGGCGTTTTTCGACGCGCGCTTCGTGTTTATGTGATAGTATATTTTTATATGCTTTTGATACATAATCAGGGTTAGATATGCATGCGGGGCATGTTCCCGAGATCGTGGGACGTTGCGGTACGAATTTTGAAAAATTTTAAAAAAAGATATTTTAGAGACCTATAAATATCCGGAGTTAGATATTTTCAAAAGATATTTTCAAAACTTCTCCGCTAAGTTTCCTTCATTTTTTCTCTACCTTCTCTCTAACTTCTCGGGGGCCCAAGGCTCGATTTTTGACGATCTAACAACGGATCATTGCTATTGGCACGGTGGGCTACGCGTTCATCCGGACAGAATTCTATTCCAGCGAAGCTCGATTTTGCTCGTAGATCGAAACGTTGAGTTTTTAACTCATCGAGGTAGGATCCTAGACTCTCATGTCATATAAGGGTACTACGTGTAATCATGTGTGTTTTTAACGGTTAGATTGCTGTAGATCTAATTTTGTTTAAAAGTTGGATTTTTGGTATATAACTATTTTTCGTTGATTTCGATGTATGGAATCGGGTGTCGGGTGTTTCTTTTGTGATTTTAGTGTTAGGCTTAGGCATGTGGATGTTTGAGGGTGTTGGATGGGTGTTTGGAGGTGTTGATTCGAGATTTGGAGAGCCATACCCGTAGCTCAAAAACTATTTTTGCCTCAGCCCAGTCGACTAGACCGTGGGGTCAGTCGACTGGATCTTGGTTTGTGAGGTTCGGTCGACTGGACCATGGGGGTCAGTCGACTGGACAGTGCTCCTAGGCATTTTTGGCTTTTCCAGTGTGTTTCTAGTTGACTGGGGGTTTGGGTCCAGTCAACTGAGGTGCTGGGTTGTGTGTTTTTGGTTCGGTGGTTGGGTTTCGGGGTTCGGTTGATCGTGTTGTGGTTTCGGGGGTCGTGTAGTGACCTCGGCTATTTGTTTAAGTGTCTTCCTTGGGTGACGTGCATGGTTTGACTTGGGTGTTGGTGCACGGTTAAGTACGTGGTGTTTATTCACCGTCGGGTTTGTGTTGTGCGCGTGTGGTCGTCGTGGGTTTTGCGATGGTCGTGTTGGGCGTGTTTAGGTTCCGTGGGTCTTTTGGGAAAAAAACGTGGGTTTATGAAAACACGGGTCTTATGGTTTTGGGGTTTGGCCTCTAGGCTAGTCTTAGTTTTGTAGTTGGTTGTTCAGTGTGTGGACGGGTCGTTCCGGTTAACGGATGATGGGTGCGTGGCATGTGATGTCGTATTGGGTTATATGGCAGGTGGCTTTATGTTGTGAAGTTATATATGGTTATGTGCATTTATAACTTTAGTTTATTTATGTACAGATTACGTAAGGAAATTACGTGGTTTATGCTTTATAGGCATGTATATGTGGGCTCTGAGGAGCGGATGCATGTGGTGTGTGTTGCACGGGTTGCGTGTGTTGCACGGGTTGCATGTGTTGAGTTGCATGGGTGGCATGCGTTAAATGGGATTGAGATCCTTCGATGAAAGCCCGAGAAATGTTTGATGGGGCGGTGGTCCTTCGGTTAAAGCCCAAGAAATGTTAGATGGGGTAGTGGTCCTTCGGTGAAAGCCCGAGAAGATCCTTCTGTTGTGTGGATGCATATGGGTATTTGAAGGACGGGAACGTGGTCCTGACGATGCCGGGTTATGTAGGTGCTTTAGACCTTCGAGTTTATCCTGTAAATTAAGCCGGTTGCCTCCGTTAATGGCGTCATTATAGTAACTCTGTATAGAACTTGCCATTACCGAGCAGGTCTTAAGTGGTGACTAAAGTAATGGGCAAGAGTCTATAGTTGTTACCTTTGTCTGTGTTTTTATTATTTTTTCTTAATTGTGGCATGATATATGTTAGGATAATATGCATGATTTCAAGCATGGAAACGTGATCCTAAAGACATGTGCGTGTGAATCTAAAGGATAGAAACGAGGTCCTGGAGAGATATGTGTTGGGTGTGTTGCTCATAGTGTGTTGGGCGTAATGCTTGGATTGCATGAGTTAGTTTGTCGAGGCTTGTGAAAGTCGATTTAGATATATATACATGTGTTGCATATATATATCTGTTATCTTTGGGGCTCGTGCGAGCCATGTTTTAAAACTATTTTAAGGCTTGAAAGAGAGTCTAAATTGCACCCCGTTTTCCTAGTATGTTTAGCTTATACTGCATGCTTGTCTAGTTTCTACTGAGCTTTGGCTCACGGTGTGGGATTTGAAATATTTTTTAGGTACCAGTCACACAGGTTGATTCAGGGTTGCTGGAGGGGTGGAAGAGCTGCAGTATTTCTTTTTGCTAGTTTTGAACATGTATGCTGTAACATGCTTTTTCGGCGTTGGCGCCTTGTAATGTAAGTCATTTTGCGATTATATACAATGCATGTATGGTTTCTTCTGAGAGTGTATTCTCAGGTTGGGTGCTATCTTGGTGGTTTGTGAGTGTTTCTATGACTCGGAGTTTGGGGCGTGACAGCTTAGTATCAGAGCTCTGGGTTCGAATACTTAAGAGTCGTGGGAAGAGGGTGCATCTCGTGTGAGGTTGATTGCGTGTGTTTGATTGCATGTGTTTAGATGTTTTGATAACATGAACGTGATAGCATGTGGGTATACGTGAAAGATGTGTATATGTGAGCATGGAGGTGGAACTATCGGATTGATTAGTCTTTCCTTTGGGCATTTAGATTAACAAACTTGGGAGCCAAGTTAGAAACGCGTTTAGCTGACGTGATTTCTAGCAGGGAATCTGAGTAGGTTATCCAGATTAACGTGTCATTTTTGTCGGTTCTCCACGGTATGTGGGGTTTTGTTTAGTATGAACCTATGTGGCTATGTGTTAGCATGCTTATGTGGTTAGTGTTTATGTTCATGCTATGTGCTACGTCTCATGTTCTGTCTGTTTCCTATAGACGCGATGTCCACGCAAGGAGGACAAGGTTGTGGTTCTGCCCGAAGGGACATTCTAGTCCCAGATATTGGGGATGCTAATGCACCCCAAGGACCTGTTGACAGAGATCTATTACGTGGGATGGTCGACTCCATCTGGTAGCTGGCTGAGGCCTCTATGGGGAGAGAGAGTGTACCTAAGCCGACGACGATGGTCGCAATGAGCGAGTTCCGACGTCTGGACCCTCCTACCTTTTCTGGGGATCCCAACCCCACGGTAGCCACTAAATGGCTGAAGTTGGTCACTAGGATCTTGGACACGCTTTAGATAGAGGAAGATGATCTGAGAATTACTTTTGTTTCCTTCCAGCTGAGGGGAAGTGCTCACATGTGGTGGAAGTTTGCCAGGACTACAGTCGGAGGCACTTGGGAGGCATTCACGAAGGTATTTCTAGAGAAATACTTTCCCGCGACTTTGAAAGATCAGTACAGAGAGGATTTCCTTTTCCTGACTCAGGGGATGATGACAGTAGTGGAGTATGAGGCTGAGTTTTACTAGCTTATCTCGGTTTGCATAGGAGATTATGCCCACTGACGAATTCCAGGCGAAGAGGTTTGAGAGGGGTTTGAGGCCCGCTATTAGAAATCGAGTGGTAGCATTCAGGATGTATGTTTTTACAGAGTTGGTGGAGACCGCCATGAAGGTAGAGGACACTCAAAATGAGACGCATAGAGACAGAGACAGAGACAGTAGGAGTCAACAGAACGGGGGACGTACACAGTCCCAGGGACGCAATGATAAGTGTCAATGGACGTCTGGTTCAAGTTGGTAGCTAGCGGGGTTGTATCAGCCACAGTCTTCAGCATCTTCTCCTCCCGTAGTCTCAACGGGATGGCCAGAGCAGTATGAGTTCTGTTATTTCTGATGCAGGAAGCCCGGACATCGTGTAGTGGATTGCCCTCAACAGAAGCAGTCCTAGGGTTCGGTATCAGTTCAGTTATAGGGGAGGGAGTCACAGATTTGTTATGGATGTGGCCAGCCTGGACATATTTGTAGGGATTGTCCCCAGAGGGAAAGTGCACCGAGTACAGCGGACACACCAGAGGATTCATTTGTGCAGGATCGACAGCAGCATCGTGTAGGTCAAACTTCCCTAGCGACATATAGTGGAACTTCAGTTCAGTCGGTACGACAGCCGGCAGCTCCAAGCTATGGCGGACAGGGCAGAGCGACATTGCCACGAGCGTACGACCTTATAGCTCCTAGTTCTTCTAGGGCACCGATCGTGCTGGATGATGCAGTTATGCCTTCAGCGAGCAGAGATACTTTCTGAGTATGCAAGCCTTGGGCAATTTTCTTCATTGTATCTGCTTGAGAGTTGATGATGGATTCCGTGGGCGATGTGTTGCGTTGAGGCAGTGGTTGGTGATGATGCGAGGTTGGGGTGAGTTGTAGATCCCGTGTTTTTGAGATAGTTGGCCATTGTTTAGGATGCCTGACCTTGTTTGACTATATTCTAGGAATGGTTTGGCTGACCATCTCGTATGCCTGTGTCGATTGCGTTCGATGGTTTGTTGTTTTGACCTTAAGTTGAATTTCAGGGACAAAATTCCTTTAAGGGGAGATAGAGTTGTGAGAACCTAACCTGTTTCCTTTTTCGGTGTTTTTCGACGCACGTTTCGTGTTTATGTGATAGCATATTTTTATATGTTTTTGATGCCCGATCGCGGTTAGATATGCATGCAGGATAGGTTCCCGAGGTCGTGGAACGTTGCAATGTGAATTTTAAAAAATTTCAAAAAAAGATATTTTGGAGGCCTATAAATATCTGAAATTAGATATTTTCAAAAGATATTTTCAAAACTTCTTCGTTAAGTTTCTTCTATTTTCTCTCTACCTTCTCTCTAACTTCTCGGGGGCCCGGGGCTCGATTTTTGACCATCCAACAGTGGATCCTTGCTATTGGCACATCGGCTACGCGTTCATCCGGACAAAATTCTATTCTGACAAAGCTCGGTTTTTTACGTGGATCGAGACGTTGAGTTTTTAACTCACCGAGGTAGGATCCTAGACACTCATGTTATATAAGGGTGCTACGTGTAATCGTGTGTATTTTTAATAGTTAGATTGCTGTAGATCTGATTTTGTTTAAAAGTTAGATTTTGGGTATAAAATCGTTTTTTGTCGATTTTGATGGATAGAATCGGGTGTCGGGTGTTTCTTTCGTGGTTTTAGTGTTAGGCTTGGGCATGTGGATGTTCGAGGGTGTTGGATGGGTGTTTGGAGGCGTTGATTCGAGGTTTGGAGAGCCAAATCTGTAGCTCAAAAACTGTTTTCGCCTCAGCCCAGTCGACTGGACCTTGGGGTCAGTCAACTGGATCTTGGTTTGTGAGGTTCGGTCGACTGGACCATGGGGGTCAGTTGACTGGACAGTGCTCCTGGATATTTTTAGCTTTTTCATTGTGTTTTCAGTCGACTGGGGTTTGGGTCCAGTGACTGCGGTGCTGGGTTGTGTGTTTATGGTTCGGTGATTGGGTTTCGGGGTTCAGTTGATCGTGTTATGGTTTTGGGGGTCGTGTAGTTGCCTCGAGTGTTTGTTTAAGTGCTGTCCTTGGGTGACGTGCATGGTTTGACGTGGGTGTTGGTGCACAATTAGGTGCGTGGTGTTTATTCACTGTAGGGTTTGTGCTGGGCGCGTGTGGTCGTCGTGGTTTTTGCGATGGTTGTGTTGGGCGTGTTTAAGGCCCGTGGGTCTTTTGCGAAAAAGACGTGAGTTTATGAAAATCAAGGTCTTATTGTTTTGGGGTTGGCCAACTAGCTAGGCTTAGTTTTGTAGTTAGTTGTCCATTGTGTGGACGGGTCGTTCGGGTTAACGGATGACGGGTGCGTGGCATGTGATGTCGTGTTGGGTTATATGGCGGGTGGCGTTATGTTGTGAAGTTATATATGGTTATGTGTATTTATAACTTTAGTTTATTTATGTACAGATTACGTAAGGAAATTACGTGGTTTATGCTTTATAGGCATGTATATGTGGGCTCTGAGGAGCGGATGCATGTGGTGTGTGTTGCACGGGTTGCGTGCGTTGCGTGTGTTGCACGGGTTGCATGTGTTGAGTTGCATGGGTGGCATACGTTAAATAGGATTGAGATCCTTCGGTGAAAGCCCGAGAAATGTTTAATGGGGCGGTGGTCCTTCGGTGAAAGCTCGAGAAATGTTAGATGGGGCAGTGGTCCTTCGGTGAAAGCCCGAGAAGATCCTTGTGTTGTGTGGATGCATGTGGGTATCTGAAGGACGGGAATGTGGTCCTGACGATGCCGGGTTATGTAGGTGCTTTGGATCTTCGGATTTATCCTGGAAATTATGCCGGTTGCCTCCGTTAGTATCATCGTTATAGTAACTCCATATAGAACTTGTCATTACCGAGCAGGCCTTTAGTGGAGACTAGGGTAATGGGCATGAATCTATAGTTGTTACCTTTGTCTGTGTTTTTACTGTTTTTCCTTAATTGTGGCATGATATCTGTTAGGATGATATGCATGGTTTTAAGGATGAAAATGTGATCCTAAAGACATGTGCATGTGAATTTGAAGGACAGAAACGAGGTCCTGGGGAGATATATGTTGGGTGTGTTGCTCATAGTGTGTTAGGCGTAATGCATGGATTGCAAGAGTTAGTTTGTTGGGGCTTGTGAAAGTCTATTTAGATATATGTTCATGTGTTGCATATATATATATCTGTTATCTTTGGTGCTCGTGCGAGCCGTGTTTTCAAACTGTTTTAAGGCTTGAAAGAGAGTCTAAAACTGCACCTCGTTTTCTTAGCATGTTTAGCTTATACTGCATGCTTGTTTAGTTTTTGTTGAGCTTTGGCTTATGGTGTGGGATTTAAAATATTTTCAGGGTTGCTGGAGAGGTGGAAGAGTTGTAGTCTTCCTTTTTGCTAGTTTTGAACATGTATGCTGTAACATGCATTTCCGGCGTTGGCGCCGTGTAATGTAAGCCGTTTGGTGATTATATACAATGCATGTATGGTTTTTTTGAGAGTGCATTCTCAAGTTGTGTGCTATCTTGGTGGTTTGTGAGTGTTTCACTTGACTCGAAGTTTAGAGCGTGACAATATCATTCATGCAGTTAATAAAAAAAATTAAATGCAAGATAAATATATCTCAATTTTTTTATCGATTTGAAACTCTAAAGAGTTTCTGTCTCCTGTTCTGAATAAGCTTCATGTATCATGATTAATCTATATCAGAAAAATCAAGCCAACCAAAATACGAAACAGCCTGGAGCGGTTTGCGCCGCTACTTGGAATTGCTTCTTATTTGCTGTAGATATTCGCTGCCAGAGTTGGAGTTACGCCGGCTGTTTGTTGCTGAGTTGGCGCCGGACTTGGGATTGCTAAAATTTCGTCGGAATTGTTTGCTATAGATTGCTTCTTATTGGGAAACCGGTTACTACTTTTAATTGGAATCACACTGTGATTAGGCACTTGGAAAAAAAAAACCACTGTTTTGTGGTTTTGGAATCCGGCTGCTTGCTGTGTGTTCTTGTGTTTGGAAATTGGCGCTTGTTTGCTTCAGTTTGGGAAAAAACACTGCTGCCTAAGTAGGCTTTAGGCGCTGTTTAGTCGCTGCTTTTTGCTTGGGACTGTTGCCAACGTTCTAGTCAAGCGCCTGCTGCCATAAGGCAGTGTTTTGCTGTGTTGGAAACTGCTAAAACAGTTTAGCAGCTTTGTGCTGCTATAGCTGTTTGGCTGCTGCGTGCCCCTTTTTTTTTCTCACAAACCACAAAAACAGTGTTGCCGGCGCTGATTAAATCTTCAATCAAAAAAAAAAAACCAACGCAGTTTTGTATTCTTCAACTTGTTCTTCATTCTTTTTATTTGTTTTTATTTTATTTTGATAACATAAAATAAAAAAAATCTAGAAATTGAAAAGCAATTTTTATATTAATTCTATGCCTCCGTATAGTTCACAATCAATCTACCACGATCAACCATCGTGGCTATAAAAAAATAATTAAATTAAATCATCATCTACGCATTCAATCAAATATGAAAATAAAAGATGATCATAAAATTGGGATTAGAACGCCTGCAAACCAAAGTTAGTAACAGTTCTAAAACTACTCAGCCCCCGATAATCATAAACAAAAAAAAACGGCTCTGATACCAATTTATAGAAGGCAATACTGCCAAGACTATTATTTTTTGCAATTGATTAACGGTAAAAAATTAACTGGACGGGAAAATGCCGAAACGGGCATCAGATAAAACTTTTGATGACGAACGATCAAAATAAAATCCGTCAACCAAAGTTAATTTAGAAGAATACATTTTTTCGATCGATTCTTCAACTGCGATTTGATTCTGAGTTGAAACTCCTGTCAGATCTTCTACTGTATTCTCTTTTGCGATTCTCGAACGTAGTGTGGGTTACGGACTATCGAGAACTCGTACCAGCAGAACCCAGATATCTTTTGTCTTGAAAGATAAAATATGATATATGATATATTAGATATAAAACTGGTTTAGTCTATCCGCATATATATAGGGTTATAGCTGGGACCTGGAGAGTAGATTCTAGAGGAAAACAGACACCTACTAGCAGTTTCTGCAATTATAGAAAGACGCAACGGTTTATGTAAATATTCATAAAATACTGAATTACAGTTCACACCACTAAAAAATTATAATTGTACTCTGACTCTTAATCTCAAGATCTTCTTGCATTGAGCTCCTATTATTAAATGCTTACCATTTCTTCCCACGTTAAGATTCTCGATACCCGCCAACTAAATTTAATTACTGACAATTTAATTTAATCGGCATCTTTAAATTTTTTAATCTCTTCTACTTAACTTATTTGACCGTCGAATAACCAAATCCACCTACAGGGTTTGGCCCGGTCAAAATTTATAAGTTTTCTTAAGGGTGTATCGTCATTCCCGATCTTTCGATACGTGAATTCTATCAATAATTAATATTTTCTATTTAAATAATACCGCTATCCAACTCACCGAGAATATAGACCCATATAAGATTGCACCCTCTAATAAATCAAAATAACGAATATTAAATATACGTAAATCAATAATTATTTCGGAATTAAGAGAATAAACACTATTCATAATAACCTTGAGCTGTGAATTAATTTATATAGTTAGTATAAAATTAATTACTCCAAATGTCCCGTTCAATACACACAAAGTGCACTGGCATAGAGAGTCGGAATAATAAACGGCACTATTATCTGTTCCCCGTAACCAAGACATACATACTAAAACTCTGTGCCACAATCATACCGATGGTATGTTCATTTCCATCTAAACTGTGAATATAAAACTTATATTCTACAAGAACCTAAAATTAAGCCGTACTCTACACACCGGATTAAATACTATACAAAATATCAGATATTCATGCATAACGTTAAGTAATGATATACATACATTGCTCATAAAAATTTTCATAAAATGAAAAATTAATTTTATTAAAATAAAATTAAATACTAAACACATTGTTTTTAGTATACCAATCCTAACATGCACAACATGTGCTCTTGGCCCTTTGCAATGAATCTGTCTGGTTGTATCATATAGATACACTCGTCAAGACTTCCGTTACGGAAAGTTATCTTGACGTCCATTTGCAAAATTTCGTAATCAAAATAAGCAGCAATTGATAAGAGAATCCGAATGGACTTAAGCATGGCTACCAGCAAAAAGGTTTTCTCATAATCGATCCTTTCTTTCTGAGTTAACCCTTTAGCAATTAGCCTAACTTTTAAGGTTTCAACCTTCTTGTCTGCTCCTCTCTTCCTCTTGTAGATCCACTTGTATCTAATGAATTTTATCCTTTCAGGTGGTTCTACAAGTTTTCAGACCTGATTGGAATACATAGATTCCATCTCAAAATTCATAGCCCTTTGCCAAAGATCGGCATCTTTATCTTTTAGTGCTTAGTTACAGGGCTCAGTATCCAGTTCTGCCGAGATCTTATCAAATGACTCTCTCAAGAACATATACCGATCAAGTTGATGAACAACCCTCCCACTATGACGAGGCACTACCTATGTCCGTGTACTAACAGTAACAGGCTGCGCAGAATCTGAACCCTATGCATAGCACCCTGTTCTTGATTTGCACCTGTCCCGATAATCCTTCCACTACGACGAGGTAATGGAATATCAGTGACTTGTGGTTCCTCTTCCATTCTACTGATTTTTTCTCTCAGTTCTTTTAGAATAATTTTGCTATTGGGCCTGTGATCCATAATATAATTCTCTTCCAAGAATCAGACATTGATGCTAACAATGACCTTTTGACCTTTAGGGTTATAAAATAGACAACTATTCGTTCCCTTGGGATAACCCACAAAGAAACAGACTTCCGTCCCCAGTTCTAACTTACCCGTGTTCTCTTTCACCACGTGTGCTAGACACCCCAAAATACGAATGTGTTTCAGACTAGGCTTACGCCCGGTCCACAATTCTGTGGGAGGAGAAGGTATTGACTTAGAAGGTACCAAGTTTAAAATGTAAGCCGCTGTCTCTAAAGTGAGTTCCCAAAACGAATTAGATAAACCTAAATAACTCATCATTGGCCTTACCATCTCCATAAGAGTCTTATTCTTTCTTTCTGCTACACCATTCTGCCTCCGCCTTAAATTCTTTGAATTTCTCACAGCATTCAGACTTACAGTACATCAGGTAAATGTATCCATACCTTGAGTAGTTGTGGCGTCGGGATTTTTGAGATTTTTAGAAAATGTTCAAAAATAAGGGATTCAAAAGATGTTTAAAAAATATTTTAACACCTCGAAAACTAAATTTTGAAAATCAATTTTTGTTGAAAATGGAGTCGCCACTTAGTTTTTGAGAAAAAATGAGAGAAACAAAATGGCTACTGATCTTGAAAATATCAACCCGAGAAAGAGGGTTCGGGGGCTAAGGTACGAATCGAAAAAGGTGTTAGGAATCCCGTTCGTCCAACCCTAAGGTTGGCCTTTACTAATCATAATTGGTTCTTCATAAGATTTGTCAAATGCATGCAAATAAAAAAAATAAAGACAAAGAGAGAACATTCAAAATCAAATATAGAAAATACATAGCATATGTACATAGCACTCCAAATCAAAACAAATAAAGGGATAAAATCCTAAGTCTTATGGCATACAATTTCTAACTAAAGGATTCATGGTGCACTTCCACATGCAATGGTTACTAAAACAACCTAAGCAAGTATGATTCAAATAAAGGAACAAAAATATGCTAAAAGTTGCTAAATTTATCTAAACATGAATTGCTACAAAATAAGCTAAACTATTATAAGCATGATTTCAAAAAAAATGACTAAAACATGCATATTACCAAAACAAACTAAGTTAGCATTAACATGATGAATGTTTAATAAGAGAAAATACTAAATGTAAGACAAAAGATGCATAAAAATCTTAAAGAATGTTTACTAACAAAGAAATTTAAAATAAAAGTTTTATGACAAAGAGATTTTGAAGGTTTGAAGAAAAAGAAAATAAAGAAAAAAGTTTATAAATAAAAATCATACTAAAATGAAAAAGTTAGAAAATGTTATTAAACTATTGAAAAAGAAAACCTAATTATTTACATTTTACATTTTAAAAGAGACAAAAGACAAACAAAAGGAAAAGAAAACAAAAGAAAAGAAAATTGCACCTAAATATGAAAATTAGCTTAAAATTTTTTTAATGATTTTTTGGGTTTAATAAAAATAAAATAAGTACTACGAAAAGAAGAGAAAGCTATATATAGAAACAAAATAGAATTTTACAAGAAAAACGAATACTAACATTAAATGAAAGGAAACACTAAAAAATAAAAATTAAACTAACACTAAAAAGATAAGGAAGAGAAAATAGAATATTATAAGAAAATTTAATACTAGAAAGGGAAATTATACTAATATTGAAATAAAAGAAAAGAAAAATAAAGCTAGAAAAAGAACATTAAACTAAAAGAAAATAAAATGGAACATTAGCATTAAAGAAAGAAATGGGACATTTAAAAAAAAGAAAAATAAATCTACATTACAGGAAGAAGAAAAAAAAAACTAAAAACTTACACCACTATTAAAAGAAAAAGAGAGTAAATGCTAATAAAAGAATTTTAAACTAATTCTAAGAAGATAAAGGGAGATTGAACTAATATTAAAAGGAAAAGAAAATAAGTGCTTGCAAATAAAATTAAACTAATTAACAAAGAAGAGGTACCTGGATTGCTAAGGAATCTTCAAGTCGAGGAATGGCGATTCGATTCCCAGGCGATGATCCAAGCTAGGGTTTCAGTATTGGTCTGAGGGTCGGCTCTTCGTACTTCGGTAGGATTTTGGCATCGGGACCCGGATTGCTCGGCGACTCGGCAGAGCTTCTCTCACTAAACCTCTCTCTAAATATTCTATCCTCAAAACGTATCAGGAGGCACGGTATTTATGAAATTCTTCAACCAATGAGATGCTGACACGTTTTGGGACACGTCAGGGTTTTTAGAGTTGGCGGTCACCAGGTTCAGAGTTGGTGGTCGTCACTTTTGAAAAGGTTCCAGAAGCTTCTCATGGCGGCCGTCACTATACAAGTTGGCGGCCACCAGGTTGGAGTTGACGGTCGCTAAGATGGAGTTGACGGTCGCTGGGTATGGACATGGCAGTCGCCACAAAAAGATGAAACTTCCAAGAGGTTCTAGCGGCAGTCGCCACAATGGAATTGGCGACCCCATGGTTCAACGTAGCGGTTCAATGGTGATTTCACTGATTTGAAGGTTTTGATGATTGGGTTCAAAAACCGAGATTGAATCATTTCCCGAGGATCGAATTAAGACACCATTCCAGCTGTTTTCATCATCGGATTCACCTAAGATTAGGAAGGGTCAAATTGGGGTGTTTGCAGGTGCCCCTCTTTGATAGAACTTTGCATAGCAATGCATGATGGAAGTTATATCAAAGACCCAGAGACAACAACCATTTGATCGAACCGTCAATCTTAGGCCACAAACACACAAGCATGCATATGATGTTGGTCGTACTCAAATTTTCATCAAACTGCCTACGTACCCCCTTGCTAGGGATCGGACCAAAACGTAGTTCTTGGGGAAAAATACAAGGATGCAAGATAAGACTAATCATGATGCATGACAGGTATTGTGTAATACAACGCGAGTCAGTTTAGGGTCATGAGGAGGACCGACGAGTCAGTTTAGGGTCATGTGGAGGACTGATGAGTCTGTTTAGGGTCATAAGGAGGACCGACGAGTTAGTTTAGTTTACCGGGAGAAAACCACGAATTAATAGGTCGAGTTAAGACCTAAAAATTCAGAACGAGGCGTGGAATAAAAATAATTAAAAGTTAAATTACGACTTAAAATTAAATTTATTAAGAGAAAAAACCATGAATTAACACGTCGAGTCAAGACCTAAAAACTCAGGACAAGCATGGGACAAGAATAATTAAAAGCTGAGTCAAGACTAAAAAACTACTTTTAAATCCCAAAAACAAGCAACCAAACAATCATAGGGGCATGGAGCAGGGATTCAAAGATAGAATGCCTGGCACACTAGGGCTTGGAACATATGATGCCTAGCACACTAGGGCTTGAGAAACCTTAGACTCCTTATGGACTTAGGACCTTGACGTCTTATGGACTAGGGTTTGAAGAAAACTTAAGACACCTTCTGGACTTAGGACCTAGATGCCTTATGGACTAGGGTTTGAAGAAAACCTAAGACACCTTCTGGACTTAGGACCTAGACGCCTTATGGACTAGGGTTTGAAGAAAACCTAAGATACCTTCTAGACTTAGGAGGTTTGAAGAAAACCTAAGACACCTTCTGGACTTAGGACCTAGATGCCTTATGGACTAGGGCTTGAAGAAAACCTAACACACCTTCTAGACTTAAGACCTAGTCGCCTTATGGACTAGGGTTTGGAGAAAACTAAGACACCTTCTGGACTTAGGACCTAGACACCTTATGAACTGGGGTTTGGAGAAAACTTAAGACACCTTCGAGACTTAGAACCTAGACACCTTATGGACTATGGTTTGAAGATAACCAAAGACACTTTCAAGACTTAGGACCTAGACACCTTATGGACTAGGGTTTAGAGAAAACTTAAGGAACGTCACTCACACACGAACCTAGGGTTAAAAGGATTTTCCTGGCTCACCAGGGCTTAGGGTGCTTAGTTTTCTAGGGCTTGGGGTTCTTAATCTTCTACTAGGCCGTGCAGGGTTTGCCTGGCGCACCAGGGCTTAGGGTGCTCAATCTTTAGGGCTTAAGAGATTTACCTGCCTTGTCAGGGCTTTGGGTGCCTAATCTTTAGGGCTTGAGAGATTTGCGTGGCGCACTAAGGCTTAAGGTGCCTAGTCTTCTAGGGCTTAAATGATTTGCTTGGCGCACCAGGGCTTAGGGTGCCTAGTCTTTAAGGCTTGAGAGATTTGCCGGGCGCACCAGGGCTTAGGAAACCTAAGGGTCCTTTTGCGAACCTAGGACCTAGACAACGCTTCGCATATGACTAGGATTTGAAAGAAGTTTGCCTGACACATCAGCGGTTAGATCAATGAACCATTGCTGAGGGTTGCTACACAACTTTTAGGATCCACGGGCTCATGTTCTTTGTTCTTGAAGAGTTATGCCCCACCGTAGAGGAGTTCACCGTCATTCTTAATTTCGTCCCACAGGAGTTCATGCTAATACTTTTCATGTTCATCATGCATCCTTGTGGTCTGATTGGCCAAGAGGTTTCTTTGTTCATCCATGGGGATTCACTAGACACAGATTCAGTCCTACCGGTGTCCTTAGTGACTTTATAGTTGCGGTGCCGTTATGTTCTGTGCATTTGTCTGCTTGCCCAGTTCCTTTTGGTTTCTTGTGATGACTGGGTTAGCACTATTCTGGAGGATATTGCTAAGCAAATAAAGGTAGGGAAGGACTTCGTGCCCCTAGTTTTGGCTGAAACCCTGATTGGTCTAGTGCTATCCATCCGAGTGTAATTACGTCTTTTGCCGGTAGTCCTCTGCTTCTCCAAGATGAAACTCAAATCTCTTATTTTTTTCGCTCTTCTCTCATTTTGCTGATTTTCTCTCAAATTTTAAAGCTCTTCTCTCATTTTGCTGATTTCTCTCGATTTTTACCGCTCTTCTCTCTTTTTGCTGATTTCTCTCGGATTTTATTGTTCTTCTCTCCTTTTTTTACTATCTCCCTTTATTTTTCCAAATATCTCTCCTTTTGCTAATTTCTCTCAATTCTTACCTCTTTTCTCTCTTCTCAGATTTAGCTGAAAGAGAAAGTAAATCTTCTGTAGAAATAGGGTTTGAAAGGGTACAGCGCTGTTGTCTTTGTCTATCATCCTTTTTACCCGATATGCACTACTGAGGTATCTTGGAGACAATATCTTTTTCACTGATTAGAAGAAACATCACTTGGAAGTGTTCCTAGGGGCAGATTCCTTTTATGACTTTGACTATTATGGACCATCTTGATGTTTTGCTGATTGTGTTGCAACTGTCCATTTTCTATTACCCACACAGGATCATGAGACAGATTGGTCGAGGTCAGATCATATTTCACAACGTATGGGATTGTATTAATTCATCTTCCCTTAAGGCCCCATTTCTAGCGCAGTATCTGGAGGCTTGGCCATCCCGTTCATTGATGGAGATGCAAGAGCTGCCCCATACTAAGCTCCCCAAGGAGTACAAGGCGTGATTAGTTCAGGAAAAAGAGAGCAGAAATTGAGAAGAGGGAGAAGAACAATAAGCAAAGAGGAGGAAGATTTGAAGAACTTGCTTTGCTTTTAGAATTTTGTAGCTCTCTTTTTTGTTTAGAGTTTGGGACTTGCGTGCCCGCCCATTATTTTCAAAACCTTGTGATCGCAGCTGAAATAATGAAAATTCCACGTTTATCTGAAAAAGAATCCCAATTATTTAAAGTTTTTTGATTCTTGCAATTAAACAATTTTATTATCAAAACTCAAAGATAAATTTGCATTGATCATTACTCGGATTCAAAGATGGCTAAAACAAAGAAGTTGGCCAGACATCTTAAAAGAAGCTGCCTACGTATCCCAAGAAAGTGAAATCTGGCCATAACGTAGTTCGAGCTTGGTTTACTCTCAAGTATTAACACTCTCCTTTTGTGATGCTCTAACTTTTACCAAGGTTGCCCTTTGGGTTTTCAGCCTTGCGGGCTACTCTAACTTTTGCCCGGGTCACCTTTTCGGTTTTCAACCCTGTAAGCTTTTATCTTATTTTATTTTTCTCTCAAGGGTAGTATTTTTTTGTACTGGTTCAAGTTGATTGGAGTGGAGAACGTGTTATCATCCAGATCCATGATGATTACAGCACCACCGGTCATAATAGTCTTGATCAGATACGGTCCGGCTCAATTTTGGTTAAACTTTTCTCTTGCATCAAAAATAGGAGCCTTCATTTCCTTAAGAACCAAATCACCTTCTCTCAGGTCCTGGGTACGCTTTGGCTATCTTTTTTTGATACCCTTGTATGTGAAACAGAATTTGTAGTCTTCTTTCATCGAATAAGAGAAGTTCTTCCATCCCATTCCTCTGCCATTCTTCTGCGAGTTGAGCCACGTCTTATACTTCTTGATCCTTTCAAAGAATTTCTGCAGCGCTATGATATGGCCATCTTGATCTTTTGGACTTCACAATCATTTCGTTTACATACACTTTGACTTCCTTGTGTATCATGTTATGCAACAAGGTATTGGCAGCACTTTGGTAGGTGGCCCCTACATTCTTCCAATCAAATGGTGTCACATGGTAACAGTAGGTGCCCCCGGTATAATGAGTGTCATCTTTTCTCTGTCTTCAAGGTCCATTAAGATTTGACTGTACTCGAAAAAGCCATCCATAAATGATAAAAGAGCGTGCCCCGCTGTGTTATCTACGAAGATGTCAATGTGCGGTAATAGAAAGTCGTCCTTTAGACTAGGCTTGTTGAGATTCTGAAAATTCACACAGACTCTGATGCATCCATCCTTCTTCAAGACCGGCATAATGTTGGCCACCTAATTCAGATACTTGGTTATCATAAGAAATCTACCGTTGATCTGCTTGGTGACTTATTCTTTGATCTTCAGAGCCCATTCTAGCCGTATCCTTCTGAATTTCTATTTGATTGGTTTGGCCTCGAGATAGAAAGGGATATGTTATTGGATAATATCGAGATCAATTTTGGGTGTATCCTCATATGATCATGCCAAAATGTCTTTGAATTCTTTTAAAAAAGTTATTAATTGTTCACGTTCAACTGAAAATAAAGAAGAACCAATTTGGACAATTTGTGGGTTAATTTCATTACCCAGACTTATTGACAAAATTTCTTCAATTATTGGTTGGGCACACATTTTTTCTTTTCTTTTTTTATTAAAACTTTTAATTCTTTGGGGACATCCCATTCGAATTGAAAATCATCAAAAAGCGTACAAAATAAATGAAGCAAAGCAGAATAATCAGAATCTTTGTTTATATCATTGATATCAAAGAAAGCAAGGATTATAAGATTGAAAGCAAAAGAAGAGGGTGCACAAATAGACGTGCCCTCGAACTCAATATCTAACTGATTAGAACAAAGTAGAAACTTACAAGACTCCGACTTGACTCGATACTTGAATCATGCAAAATACAATAATTTAAAAACCAGCTGTGACATTTGTTGCAGATGGAGGTGGAATGACCTTATTATCAATGGAGATCCTGAATGTCATGGCGGAGTTTCAGACAGTTGTCAGTTGGGTGTCCATGGCTCTGATGGTATGAGCAATATTGGGTAGGATCATAGCATAGCGGTAAAGGGTTAGGAGGCGGCATTTGATCAAGAAGCTTTATCAGTCCTTTCTCGACAAGTCGATTCGGAGCCATGGACAGAGAGATATTAAGGGGAGTGAAAACTCTCTTTGGCTTTTTCAGCTGCAACGACTGGTTGTTTCTAGGAGGAGGTAATGAAGGTGAAGAATTTAGTCGATCTGATTGGGGGTTTAGCAAATTCACCTCGTTAGAGCGAGATGAAGGGTTAGTAGAAGAGGTGTGATGGTTTTGGTTGTTAGATGGATAAGGTCTTTTTGGCTTTTGGCTCAGCTCGACCTCCTCGATATCACCAGGCTAGATTGTATCTTCTATTTGAACCCCAGCATCAAACAACTGCCCGAATGTGGAGAGCGACTGTGTGATCAGGTAACGCTTCAGTAGGGACTGCAGATTCTTAACCACGATCCTTATTTGCTCGTTCTCAGATGGCCGATTTGTCATCTTGGTGGCTTTACCCCTCCACCGAGTCAAGAAATTAACAAATGATTCCCGGTTCTTCTAGCGGGTCGTTTCTAACTCTTGAGTAGTTACGTCTAGCTGGACGTTGTAGCTATATTGACTGATAAAGGCTGTAGCTATGTTTTCTCATGTTCTAGTTTTGGCCACCTCTAGAGAAACAAACCATCTTTGTGCTGCCCCAGAAAGTGATCGGTGAAACAGTTGGACCTTGAGCTGATCATCAATTCCCATGGGGGATAGAGTTCCAACATATATTCTTAGATGAATACGTGGATCTCCGGTACCATCAAACTTCTCCATCTTCGGCATTTTAAATTTTTTGGGCAGTTTAGCATCTGGGAAAAGACATAAGCCACCCACATCTATCATGTATTCTTCTACACCTTTGGCCTTTCTTGGCACCTTTTCCATTCGATCGATCTTTTCTGCCAGCACGAATTCCCTAGACTGGGCAGTGCTTTCTTCTTCTACCACCACCGGGCGGGGAACCCGAGGTGGCGCAGCAACTTGTGGTGCATCCTGTCCTTGGTTATCGTTCCAAAAGTCTTCACCATTCTAATTTTTATTTTTTGGCTATCCATTTATAGTGGGCATACGGTCCTGAATCGCCCGAATCTGCGCCTGACACTGGTTTTGAGCTTGGGTCTGCTGCTCCACAGCTCTCTGTATCTCAGTAATAGCCCTCATTAGAGCTGTCAAGTTCACCTCATTCTCTGCCATTTTGGATGATTCAGCTGTTATTCAGATACTCTGTGAAGTCTGCCTGATCTTGATCTCTCCCAAACACGTGTTAACTGTACTCTTCTCGGCTCAATGGTAAACTCATAAAAAGACCTGGATCCCAAAAGTAGAATGACCAGTATCTGATACTTCTCGGACAAAATTCTGACGACATATAGCAAACATTCCAGATACTCGAAATGGAAAACCACAAGCAGATAATAACGGAAGCTGGGATAATGCCCCTGCTGGGCTCATACTGGCAGCATAACAACAGGATGACTCAAAAACTAGAATGATGGCTAAGAAGGGGATCAACTAATTTCTAAAGGAAAGGTTCATCTAAATGGAGAAATGAGCTATATTCTAGCAAGAAAACCGTTATAACCCTCGAGAGACTAGTTTGAACTAGGATCCTAACGGGCAGCACTCCAGTAGGAAAGCAAGACTAGCTCACGCGGGTATAGCAAAGGTTTGAAGGAAGCGAGTCTAAACGGAAGCGGGGGTATAGAACTAACGACCCGAGAGGAGCCCAGAAGAGAGAGAAACTATCCTAGACATTTCAAAGCAAAGCACTGTGAGAACCCGACCTGTTTTATTTTAAGAAATGATTAAGTGTTGATGGATGTATGAATCAAAACTTGAGCTTGGTGATGTTTTGAGATTGGGTACGCATGAAGGTATGTTAAAGGAAAAAATATGAGGTTTTAATGAATGTTTGGACAAAAATATGTGAAAAGTGTGTGAAGAAAAATGACATACCTTCACTAATTTGATCATAACGTTTTGTACAAAATGCACTTTGATATGTGGTTTGAACCATTGGAAAGTAGACTTCCGGGGCTTTAATTTGAGGACAAGAATGACCCTATTTGGAATTCGGATGAAGGAGATATGCTCGTTTAAAGTTGGACCAAAAGTGTAGTCGTAGCAGAGACCGATCGAGTAGTCCAGAGACCGCTCGAGCGGTCTGTGACGGACAGAGGTTATAAATCTCAATTTTTAGGTTATTTTGCTTATTCTCCCTTCTCTCTTCTCTCTCTAATGCTTAGGAGTGATCTGGGGTTTGCCCTTTGGAGGTTCTTGGAGGGTTTCTATGCTTGTTGGAGGCCAAGATCTTGCCGTTTCCATGTGCGAGCCACCGTGGGAGAGCGTAAGTGTTTGTTGAAAGCTCCCTTAAGACCTGCAAATTGAATTTTGGTGGATTGGAGCTCACTAGGGGTTTGATTTTGATGGTGGAGCGTCTTTGAGGTAGGATCTAGACTCTCTCTCGTGCTTTGATTTTGATTTGTGTTGATATTTTGCCTTTAGAAAAAACCCTAGCATGCTATGTGGAATGAAACTAAGATTTGAGTATGGGTATTTAGAGAAAATTGAGTTGTGTGAATCCTATGTGGTATTTAGGATGTATGAAATCTATAAAAAACGAACATAAACGGAAAGTTTGGGTTTGTTACATAGAGTGGTTTGTGGAGGATCGAAACTTTGGGTTATCATTTGGAAAAGGTAACTTAATAAATTATGAATTAATGTCAGTATTTTAATTAAATTTAAAGATTTTGAGCTATTTGATGAAACATGGTTTATGTGACCACCATTTTGAGAAGGATTTGGAGTTTTTCAAGAAATGCGTAACCATGGTTTTTAAAAGTGAAAGGTTTTGCTTGGTTTTTGCTTCAAAAATATTCTGGTGGCCCGAGGGAGATTTTGGAAAGGATTTTTCTTCCTTTAAAGGTTATTTTGTGCAAAAAATGGGGTAAAGGTACTAAAAATCTTTTTAGTGTTAAAAACTAAAATTTTTGGCTTGAAAAAAAATCAGGAGCACGATCGATCGATAGACCGCTCGAGCAGTCTATCGGGGGGTCTTTTGGCACTCTCGGTTCTTTGGTGCAGGTGAGAGACCGCTCGAGCGGTCTTCTCACCGATCGAGCGGTCTGG
>JAULJZ010187617.1:0-21431 GCA_032270985.1 Heliamphora pulchella | reverse complement strand
AACCCGTTGAAGCTACCGATAGCCTAATCGGCCATCTGTCCGAGTACCCCTTGCTAGCCGATTGATGTTATAAGTAGTTTAATCGGCTAGCCAGTTAAAGCTGCTATTTAGCATAACTTCAGAGAAGAAGCTACCAGTAGCCTAACATGCTAGCTTGTTGAAATTATAGATTGAAACTATCATTTAGCATGACTCCAAAAAAACATAGACTTCAAGAATAGATAAAGGTAATAATGGTATTTATCTTTTAATCCAGGTGGACTAAATTAGAAATAAGTTGCGGTGGGCATTATTAATCGGTTGTTTTTGTGGAGTTGATAATTCAATTAGACTACAAATTGGATCTATTTGTAGCAAGCAAACAAAGAATCATTGGGTCTGCGAATTGGTAATTCAATTTAAAGTTTTATAACGATCATCAAACAGGAATATAATGTATTATTGATTACAAAATACTTCGTTATTTAGTTTTTTTCTCTAGTCAAATCACTAATTATATTAATTTAATTAGTCATTTTTTATTTCACTTTTTATTAACACTAGTTATTTTAGCTATCTTTTTTTAAAATAATATTATATTTTATCTTTTATTATTAGTTTTTTATTTTCTATTATTATTTTATTTTCAAAATCATTATATTTTCTCAGTAGTTATATATTTTCACTTATTTAATATTTATTGCAAGACTAAAAAAAAAAAAAGGCACTGTCATTGTCTTCCTCAAAGAGGTATACTGTGAGAGAGAGAGAGGGAGAAAAGGAAGAGAGATTTCGAGAGAGTTAAAGTTGGATGAGGATCCACTGCACCGGAAGAGGGCCCGACATAAGTCAATGTAAGAGTATTTTAGATTTTAATTTAAAATTTATAATTTAATTAAAATTATTTATTATTTTATATTTAATAAATAATTAATATATAAAAAATTAAATTAATTGAATATTGTTATTTATAAGATTAAATCATGTTTGTTTTCTAATAAAATAACTAATTTATAATATTTTAAAAATAAAATATAAGTTAAATATGCACTAATTATATATATAACGATGTTCGATTAATTTAAATTTTTATATAAATTAATTACTCATTAAACATAAAATAATAAATAATTTTAATTAAATTATAAAATTTAAAATAAAGCTCAAATACCCTCACGGCAGAATCCAACTGTGCCTTGGGGCAGGACCCGCACCCCCACTGCACCACCGTCGCCTTCCTCAAACAGGTGCTGTCTCATCGTCTTCCTCAAACAGCTTTTTGGCTAAAATTATTAATAAGTTAAGTTTATTCGTTTGTTAAAAATGTTAAACATTTAAGAAGTTAAAAAATTAAATTATAACACAAATTTTTTAAATATTTTTTTTAAATTTTTATTATTTTTAAATATAATAATATTTTTATTTATAATTTATTTATTACTATTATTAATTACATATAATTATTAATATTAAATATATAAAAAAATAAAATTACATTTTAAACAAAAAAAATAAAAAATTAATTTTTTATTTAAATAATCAATTTTAAAAAATTTAACTTCAAAGTTATGTTAAAAAAAATTGTTTTTGGACTTGTGTATAAAACTTAACATTGGAGATGGCCTAAGGGGCTTGGCTCGGGGTCACCCTCGTCAGTTATATGTACTGTATACAACCTTAGTTTAGTTTTGTGTCAGTTGAGCTTCTGCAAGCAAGCACACACAGGGAAGAGAGAGAGAGTAAAGGGTTGTGTCAGTTGAGCTTCTGCATACACGCAGAAAAGAGAGAGAGAGGGAGAGAGAAGAGAGATGGGTGTACCATTGTTCTACCGGTGGTTGATCCAGAAATATCCAAAAGTGGTTGTGAACGCCATGGAAGAGAAAGGAGAAGGTGGTGTAAATATTGTAGATACAGCCTTACCAAACCCTAATGGGTTAGAGTTCGATAACCTCTACCTCGACATGAATGGTATAATCCACCCTTGTTTTCACCCCGATGAACATCACGTACGTTCACCTTTTTCATATCTCCTCTCCTCTCCTCTCCTCTCCTCTTCTACACCCACTTCTTTATTATCCCCACTTTCTTCTACTTTATTATCCCCACTATATATATATATATATACACACACATAATCTGGTTCTTAACATTTAATGTAGCTAGCCTTTTTTGTTTAAACTCGATTTAAGTTAAATATGCAAAAAATTATAAACTATAGAGTTGAGTTTAAACCAAAAAGTTATTTTGAGTTTAAAGTGATTTTAAATTGAAATAGTTTTAAGTTAGAAAAAAGATTAAATTTATTAATTTTTTAAAAAAGTTGCTATAAACTTAAAACTGTTCCATTCTTTAATTCTCTATTCCTGTGTGGTTGTTATCAGGCATCACCCTCGACAACGTTCCAAGACGTATTCGACAACATCTACGATTACATCGATCGACTTTTCGGGATTGTACGACCTCGTAGGCTATTATACATGGCTATTGGTGAGCTCTTCTTGATTCACTTCACTATATTACTACTCTGTATTTTTTATATTTTATAAGGAACAAAGTAGAGTTCTTTATTTTGATTGCTACTGTTTTGTTTGGAAATATTTTTTTTAGATAAATATGATTTATAAATGTAATTAGTAGAGATATTTAATTATTTCATTATTACAATTGTTGTTGCCGAGTTGTCGAATGGCTACTGTTATTTTTTAGTTGGACTTTTTGTTTGACGGGTAAAGCACAAGTTTTAAAAAAACTGCCATTGATTTTGTTTATTTTTTAAAAGTAATTTTAAGAAAAGAAATTTCAAAGTCTTACAGTATTTTAACTCGCTAAATCATCTAAATCGCAGGTTGAAATTAAAAAAAAAAAAAAAAACTTGTGTCATGGGTTGGCTAGGTTGTAAAACAATTCGTCCTTCGAAGGTGAATAGATTAAAAATTTTCTTTCAAAACCAACCCCAAGTTAACCCTTGCACACACCTAGTGGTGTGGGGGTAGGAAGGTGCTGGTGTGGTGGTGGTGTTGGAGGCAGCTGGTGGCGGGTGGCCGGGGCAGCAGTGACGGGTGCGATGGCGGTAGTGACGGTGAGGATTGCTGTGGTAGTGGTAGTGGTAGTATGGTAGGGATTGGTGGTGCTGGAATGCTAATAGTGATGCTGGAGTAATGCATGTATCTCAATAGATTCAAAAATACCTTTTTTTGACTTTAAAAAGTGAAAAATTTTGTTCTACCAAAATTAACCTATTCGGATAATGTTCTCCATTAACTTCTAATTTTTCGTCCCAATCACCAGAAAATGCAAAATATATTTTTTCAAAAATGTTTTTCTGTCAAAATAAATAGAGCTAGAGCTGTAGTCTAAGATTCTAAACTTTTGTTTCCTATTTTGGCATTCAGTTAGTTCTTTATCATGATCAAGTTCAGGTTTCTTCACCCTGGTGAAGAATGATCCTTCCCAGATCAACTACAGGTATTCAATTTAATACTGAGTTTCTGTCTCTTTTTTTATAGGAAAATATTCTTTGTACTAATTTTGTATGAATTTATTTACTCAAGACTGATACAAGGGGGATCTTAGGATTACAAATTATGAAGCACAAATGTGGACACAGTCACGGAAGCAAACATTGGTCTCAACAATTTTGATAAAATAAAATCAGGATACAAACAGCAGGCAGGAACGGACGCAAGATTTTAACTTAGGAGGGACGAATTGTTCTTGTAAATTTTTAGAAGAGCATATATTAAATTTTTAAAAAAAATTTAGAGGGACGAACCTATATAATTATGAAATATTTTGAACTAATACTATATAATAGTGAGTTTTTTCAAAATCTTGGGGAGGCGGTCGCCTCCATCCGTCCCCCCTTCGGTCCATCTATGGCACGGATGGGACACAATATAATTTTTTTAATATTTTTCTTAGGTATATAATAATATAAGCACAAAATTTGCAAAAAAAAAATCTAGAAATGACAGAATAATAGACAACTAATTCAACATAAAGAAACAGTACGTCGGTTGAAGTTAATTATAATATCTTTTGTTTTCTTTTTCCTCATAACTTTATACCTTCGTAAAATTATTGCATTACTCCAAACATGCCGTGTTGTCTGACACGTGTCGAACACTGCTATGACACCTAAAACAGAGTATCTATGCTTCATACATCACCCGCATTAATTCTGCATATGTTATTGAGAGGAAAAGAAAATGACTTGTGTAGAGGTTTTAATAAGTTGTTCTGTTGTAATTCTCATGCAGACGGTGTTGCACCAAGAGCGAAAATGAATCAACAACGATCAAGACGTTTTCGGACATCAAAGGACAATGAAATTGCTGTGGGTTTTGTATACCGACACAATTGATACATTTTATGTATATGATGCTTTTGGTATCGATAGTAGTAATGTTCTAATCTTTTGTTACCCAGGAAGAGGAGGAAAGCCGGCTGAGAAGGGAATTTGAAATGGCAGGCAAGCCAGTGTTTCCTAGACAGGAATCTGAAGTTTCGGATTCCAATGTAATTACACCCGGAGCAGTATTCATGCATGAGCTGTCAAAGGCTCTTGAATCATATATCGATCAACGCCTAAAAAATGACGTTGGTTGGAAGCATATCAAGGTTGGATGCATATATTGTTATTCTTCCCCCTCATCTATTTTGAATTTGTGTTCAGATTTTTATGTAATTAAGGCATTTAGGGTGTGTTTGTTGCGAGGGATAGAGGGGATGGAATGTGATTTAAAAAACATTTTATGCCCACCTTGTAAGGTTTGTCTCTTCGAATTATTAGTTCCATGTTTGTTTGCTCCTGATTGAAATATTACTAGTACCCATACATGGTATTATTAATGTCTCTTTCATGGAATATGATACATGACAACCCATGGTATTATTGTGCTCATAGATTATCTTTCTTCTTTTATCCAACGTTAAAAATTGTTCTTTAGTTCTTGTTTCATTTTTATCCCACTCTAACCAACTAATGAGACAAACAATAACACCATATTTATTAACTCATCTATTATCCAGTGATACAAGTATTAAAAAAACATGTTGGGAACACTGTGTTACTTATTCATTCTATTCCTTATTGAACAATTCCACACAACAAACATTCCCTTGGGACATATTTAATTGGCCAGATTGGATGTTGAATGGGATTGCATACCCCTAGGGGTAGGGGTAGGGGTAGGGGTAGGGGTGGAGTTGAGATTCTTGCTTAGAAGGGGCGATTTTCAAAACTATACTCAACATGTAGTTTGAAGAAAAAGAAGGGGTGTGTTTTTAATTTAGGGAGGCAAACTTTTAATTTGAAGGGTCAAATTTAAAAATTATGAAAGTATTTAAGCTATTAGTAGAATTTTCTAAATTCCAGCGGGGCATTGGGCCCCCTGGATGCCATGTTCCCCCTGCCCTACCCGCTGGATGTGGTATTGGCAAATCTTCCCGCTACCTGTGGGATTATGAATCAACTATATTATCTCATAATTAATTAGTCCACGGGTATTCAATCAAAAGGGGTCTTAGACGATTGATTTTCTTACCACATTTTCCTAGTTCATTTTTTTTTTTTATGTTTAGGTCATTCTTTCTGATGTCAATGTTCCCGGGGAGGGGGAACACAAAATTATGTCCTTTATCCGCCTTCAGCGCTCCTCTCCGGATTACAATCCCAACACGCTCCATTGCCTGTATGGGCTGGTATGGAAACATCTCTTTTGCTTTACTTTCTGTTTTCAGGATTTAACATTTATTACTTTGTTCACTTCATTCTCAATTAACCTGATTTTTTAAATTTATATACATTGACATACAGGATGCCGATCTGATAATGCTTGCCTTGGCAATGCATGAAGTTCATTTTTCAATTTTGAGAGAGGTAAATGTCAATTATAATCCATCGTCATTCATTTGGTTTAGCGAGAATTCTTTTACTGTGACGACGCCGAAATGATACAAGTGATTTTCATCACCTAGTCATAGCACTATAGCTCCAGCCTCCATGGGGAGCACAACCAAATTCAATTTGAGTTTTTATCATATCAAAGGTTCTGAATCATATTTGAATATGACGTTCCTCCATATATTGACCGTCTCTCTCTCTCTATGTGCTAGCAACTGTCATTTTTTGTTGGACAGTGACATAGAAAGCATGTTTAATAATTTGAGTTCACTATAAAAAATTATACATAAATTCTCATATTATGCATGAAATGTTAGAAGTTGGTAAACACCATTTATCCTAGAAGCTACAAAAAATATTAATCATGAATATGAATATCATGCCGTGTTCTGGTGTCTTTGATATGAGAATTAGATGAATCCGACACCCAATACCCGCACTCGACACCCGCACCGGAGTCCATGTTTATGTGTTGAGTATCATTTAAGCCTTCTTTTCTTTTCGGTAAATATTATAGGACATCCTCATGCAAGAGAAGCAACTAGGCTGTGAATTACCACTTCAAACCAACCTTACTAAAGCAGAACCTAGTTTGCAGTTTAGAAAACCTTACCAGGTATTGTAATTGTCTTAGCTTTTAATTAAACAGAAGAAGCCCCCTGCATTGTCAATGTTTAGATTTTATTTCTCTTTTGCAGTTTTTGCAGGTTTGGATACTTAGAGAATATCTGGAACTTGATCTGAATATACCGGATCCTCCTGAAAATATGAAGATTGATCTTGAGCGGATAATTGATGATTTTATCTTCATGTGTTTCTTCACGGGGAATGATTTTCTTCCACATTTACCTACCTTGGAAATTCACGAGGTTCTTTCCGACTTTCTGTAAATCTTACATACATCATTATTTGATGAAAATTGATGACAAATTTTATGATATCTGTACTATTCGTAATAGGGTGCTATCAACTTGCTAATCCATGTATACAAAGAGGAGTTCAAAAACTTGGGAGGATATCTAGTTGACATGCAATGGGTAATTGTAACATATGTCTTCATTTAACTATGTCAATATAAATTTGCAACCATAAGATTGCCTCCCAATTGCTGTTTGTCTAAGCAGGCTGGAGACAAGGATGCCCGGTATGTGAAATTAAAAAGGGTAGAGAAATTCATCCTTTTGGTTGGTGCGTACGAAAAAAAAATATTCAAGAAAAGATCAGAACTTCGAGAGCGTAAACTCAGACGACTCATGTTTGAATATTCAGATGCTGTTAGTATCTTTCAGATTGAACAATTATGGGTAAATTGCAGCAGTAGTCCCTTAAGTTTGGGGGAGTATTGGCTTTAGTCCCTATAGTTTTAATCTGAACAAATTGAACCTTGCAGTTTGAGACGAATTTCAATGTGGTCCCTCCGTCAAAAGTTGTTAGGATTTCAACCGGATAAGTGCCATGTGGCTGCTTTTTATGAGGTGCACATGACTCTTTTCTGTTTTCTTTTTTGACGATTTCTGATGGAGGAATCACATTGAAAACTCGTTTAAAACTAGAAGATTCAATTTGTTCAAATTGAAACTGTAGGGGACTAAAATAAAGATGTGTCTAAACTTGGATGACTAATAGTATAATTTACATAAAAATTATTCGAGAACTAAGACTAATGCCTTTACATGAGCTTCTTTGCTTTTGTGTATTTGGAGCTAAATGGCAATTTATGTCCTGTGCCAGCATGAAGAACAAGTAGAAGATCCGTGTCCCCTTGTGGAACTTTGTGAATCTTAGAATGTAGAATCTGCAACCTCGAAAACATTTGGTACCAAGGAAGTTGGAAATTCCGCGTCATCAAGTGGAATAAGCAATTCTACCCATGATGTATCGGAAGTAGGCGAATGATTTCCTGTGAAGTGTCAGACCACATATTAATCCAAAAAAAATGAATGTTGTGCCATATATTTCCTTTAATTACTTGTGTTAGTCGGATAATATTGTTTCATGGGATGATAATTATGCTGCTAACATGGTGCAGAACTATTAAGCTCCCTGCCTTTTGAATTTAGGTGGAAAAGCAAAAGCCAGACACTGATAAAACAATAGTGGTTTAGTTCATGTATTTTGCAAGCTAACATTACTCTAGTTTTAGATTCTATTAAAATATTTTTGCATCATTACCTATCACCTATTATATGATATCACGCTCTTGGCATTACATGTTCTGCAGAATACGAAGGAACTGAAGCAAAAACTGAAGAAATTCGTTCGCGACAGATCCGACCTGTTCAAAAATGGAAGTTTTGCTGTGGACAAAGTATATTACCCTTTGAAGTTTTTATTGTTCTTTAGGCTACTCATTATAATGTTTCTTTTGCTTCTTTTTAGTACGTAGTTTTTCACATTTTTTTTGCTATGGATCCAATGTTGAAACTATTACACAGGTGAAATTGGGGGCAATAGGTTGGAAAGAAAGATACTACAAGGAGAAATTTTCTGCAGAAACTAAAGCGGATATGGAAAGCACTAGGAAAGCAATGGTAAATTGTTTGAGTGCCATAGATTTGTGCACGCAATCTGTTCAGGAATAAAGTGTCGTTTAATTTCACTTGCAACGAAACAAGTTGTATATGAATCAACCAATTTCTTTTTTTATGCATACGAATTTAGCAGTTTTAGGACCTCCCTTTTCATTAACTCCGTTTACTTAATTATATGTAGGTTCACAAGTATGTGGAAGGACTTTGTTGGGTTATTGAATATTATTTTTCGGGAGTTCCGTCATGGACATGGTAGAACATTTTTCACTAAAAATGACTTAACTTCTCCTGTTGTCAATATCAATAAATGAGATCAAATTACTGAAAACATGATGGTAGGTTTTATCCATACCACTACGGCCCATTTGCTTCGGATTTGAAGGGTCTATCCGGAGTGAAAGTGAAATTCCAGAAAGGTTCACCATTTAAACCTTTTGATCAACTTATGGGTGCCCTGCCACCAAGAAGGTAATTGTGGGCTTTCTTAATTTGTTTTTCAAAAACTTTTTCTTGCATTATTTCACTAATTGGCAATTGAGATTTAACGGGGATGAATATGGATAGTGCTCATGCACTTCCAAGAGCCTACCGGGCACTCATGACCAATGAAGATTCTGAGATCATCGATTTTTATCCCGCTGGTAAGGCCTTTTTTGTAGAATTAGTTGTAAGTTGTTTAATTTAAATAAATTTGGCGTTGATTTTCTGTCTTTCTGTTTATATTTTCAATGGTTAGATTTTGAAGTTGATGAAGAAGGAAAGCGTTTTGCATGGCAGGTTCGCTCATATTTCTCATTATTTTCTGTTTCTTTAGTTTAAAATTCTGTCCATAGGTTGTATGTGATGAGCGACGGAAATCTTTGTCTCAAATACTTTCCCGTCCTTTATAGGCAATTTGCAAGCTTCCTTTTATAGACGAAGAACGCTTACTATTTCAGACTAGAAAATTAGAGGGCGAAATAGAGGTATGAAAATGTTTGCTTTATAGACTTGATACATACATGTATCATAAATTTTTGTAGGTCGCCAATCTTGGATTTACATTGAGCCTATATTAATTATTTGTAGGATGATGAAGCAGCAAGGAACACGACTAAGGTTAATTGTCTATTCGTAAGAAGCTCTAACAAGCTGGGATGTCAAATCTTTTCCCTTTATAAAGCCCAGCTTGCGAAGAAACACACTGAAGTAGTCAAGGAATCCATTGATACCAGTTTGAGGTAAGATGGTTGCCCTTGGCCTTATCTGCACCCTGGAGTTATATTATACCAATCTTTGTTTAAAGCTATGTTACATGGAATGCAAATTGTTTTGGTACGATGAATGAGAGCGGTAATTCGGTACTCTACATGCCCTAAATTGTTGTATGATAAGGGTTGGTTTTTATAGATCACAATATTAGAATGTATTTCTTTTAAATGATAAGCATCTCATAAAAATAGAGTATTATTTTTTAAAACTATTCATGTAAAACACGATTCCAGTAAGCATTGTAACCATTTTTTTTAAAATTTTGTCTCGTCAAAACTCCACATTTTTGAAATTCTAGTTTATTATATATTTCTCATATAGAAAAATGTTAAGAAAATAAGTAGGAAAGACTGTGTGGTTGCTTTGAAGTGCTAAATTTACTATTTTGGAACGAATATGTACAATTTTTTCACAACCTGTTTTCTAAAATGTAATTTGCTAGGGTATTAGTGTTCTTTGGTACATAGGTTTGATTTGAAGTCATTGATTCTCAAATGCTACAATTTGAAGCATTATATTTTTGGGCCATGCTCTTTCTATCTTTTCCATTTATCTTTTGCATGGTTCCTTGTTAACGGTCTGGATCTAGAACCAATTTTATCCCTGTTCATTATTCAGGTTCGTAACCTTTTTATATATTTTCAGCTTAAATGATGAAAAGCTTTTAACAATTAACTTGGCATTATAGGCTTTACAAGGATAAGTGTAACATGGCTGTGGTGTTTGATGTGATTATCAATGTTTAACTTGATATTTAACCAAAGCTTTTTGGGTTTATTAACCAATGTACATGACAAGTCATTTATTAGTAACTTATTAGCCTTTTTACTTTTTAGCTTTTTATATCAAATTGAAAATATTGCCTTTCATTAATATGTATTACAAATGATTTGTAATATATGTGACGATTGGTTTTGACTTTTCATTGGGATATGATATGTATTATTGTCCATGGAGAAAAATGTTAGCTATTTGGCTTTTGACTTTTTTGGGCGAGTCAAATGACGTATTTTGTTTTTTTTTTAGCCAAGCAGTCCAAAAAAAATCCGAAGTTTTCAATCAGGGCCTTAAAGTTTGTCTTTGCAATTTCATAAAATAGCCCTATATATATATATATATATATATATAAATGTGTGAAACTATCCAAGTTGAGCCTGCCATGAACGGAAATTATCCAGGACAAAGACGACTAATATTGATTGTCGTAAATGAATATCATAGTTGAGTTATGCGTCCAAAGTTCCAAAATGCAATTATTTTCTTTCACTACTACTTTAATATGATGAGAGATGTGTATTATATGTTTAAATTTCGTTTCAGTTCTTGTTAGTAGGATACACCCAACTAACCGTTCAGTGTGTTCTCTTCCCCAGTTGTGGAATTACTGGTTTTATTAGCCCTGTTAGTGAGATTCTCAATACTGTCAATTTTGTTGGTGCCAACCCATGGGATGATCAAGACAATCACGAAAACAACGTTTTGTAAGTCAAGAGCTATAGCTAATTAAATTCAATATTCCCGTCTTTTGCCCTTCTCGTGAAGGAATACGTGCGGAGGTTGGCACAAAATGCCGTCTCTCCAAATATACTTGTCCCTCAGTCTCAATGCATTGGGAGTCTCATGATAATGGCTTGAAATTTGTGTTCTCGAGATCCCCATCACCTCGTGGGCTTTGTCAATACATTGCGACGGAGGGTCATGATTGTTTAGGATCCAAGGATCCTTGTCCCTGAAGTTGAGTTAATCAATTTACCATTCTGTTCTACAGACGGGTGCTTTATGAGTTGCCCAACGGCTGTCAACACATTGTGCGGCCCCTTGAGGGTTTGCATTTTCCCGAGGTGTATAGCTTTGCAAGTTACTTGTCTCTGCTGATCAGTTATACTTGATCAATGATTATATTGTTGTAATTCTTGTTGTATCACCTAAAAAAAATTTAAAATATAACTAAATCCTCATTTTTATTTGCATATAATAAGTACTCTCGATAATCAAGTATGGCCTGTTATGGTGCATTATCAATATATATTTGGACTCCATAGAAATGCAGTCATCTATTTCGCCATGTTTTAGAGCACCTCCACCTGTAAGTGCCAAACTGGCATTGTCAAAGCTATAAGTTGGCATGCTAGAGGACTACAGTGTCAAACTTCTAGTTCTGATTCCTGATGTTCCACCGGCGTTCCTTTCCATATTTTTGCACAATCAAATCAATAGTAAAGATTGGCTAAGATTGAGCCACGCGACATTTAGTCCAATGGAGCTTGGTTTATGGTCCCATCTTACCAAATTTTGACAAGAGGCAATGTGTTTTGAGGATTTTGGTCCTCTATTTCTCCAATAAACGGAGAGATCCCCACTTTTAGTTTCTAGCGTCTAAGAGAATTAATTTTCATAATTTGAACCGTTTATGTTAGAACTTGCCAAGACGATCATCCACACAAAAAATCAAGTTGATCGGACATCGAGATCTACATGGTCGGAGTACGTTTTTCCTAAAAGAAAGTGACGAGTTTAATTTTGAAAGTAGACTATGTAGTTTTTTGTTTTGTTTTGTTTTTAGAATTAATGTCATCCAACCATCTCATTGTCGATCTTCGATCAGTTGATTTTTTTTTCATGGATGATGTTTTCGATTTGCAATATGAATGGTTCGGATCATCAAGATGGATCCACAGTAAATACTATTGGATGAAAAATGGAGAAACCTCCTAAAATGTATTAGATTTTGTTCTAGAAACCGACTCTTACTGGTGAGAGTCTTGGCAATGTGGAACTGAATCTGACAAATTGTTTAATGGCAAATTTTAATTGGTTTGTAGCAACACGTGGCTGATGTGTTGTGGCATGTGGCAACGAATAATTTATCCTAAAATGGCATTTTGTTCGTCCAATAGGGATTTGGGAAGAACACAAAGAGGCATCATATGCAATACAGTTTAACACATTTTTTGATATTTGATCAACTTTTCTTTGTGGTGACACTGTAACTTAATATTTTTGCCAGAAATTAACCGAAGCTGACATTGTGGAAACGCAACTATGGCATGAATACCAGGGAAGCAGGCCCAGTAACAGGTTTTTCAATTCCCATAAATTTTAGATTGGTTTGTTGGTTTTTCTAATCTTTTTTCCATCCTCCTCCACTTTTGGGAAACTAAATTGTTGCAATCGCTGACCCTGAACTGGGGCGTGACGTAGATTAACAAGAAGATTTTTCCAGGTTGCAGTTTCAAGAATCTCATAGAAATGCGATCAACAAAGCAAAATCTAGCTCGACAAAGTCATCATCTGATCAGGTGATATATAAAGGCACCGGTTCAGGATGGGGCGCTGGTCGAGGGTGGCGACACGACCATCCTTCTAGTGGACATTCCGAAAGTTCTAGACAATTTCCGGTTGGACATGGTGGGAGGCCTGCATTGTCTTCCTCGTCTTCGAGTTGGGGTGCTAGGGTACTAGATGGCTATGAAAACCTGATGATATCGGATTCGAGACAAGGGTTTGAGTCCTATGGAAGAGCTCGGTTTGAGTCCTATGGAAGAGCTCGGACAGGGAGTGCCTATTCCCGGCCATATAGAAACAGCTCAATGGCTGAAAGAAACTGCGATTGGACGCATAGTAGTGTCCAACCAGATGCCGCTCCATTGGGGCGGGGCCAGGGGTTTTGGTCTAAAAAACAACCATTTTTACAACGGGGCCAGGGGTTTTGGTCTAAGAAACAACCATTTTCAGAACGAACGGATCAATCAGCAGATCAATTCTCAGTAAAACCGGATGGATGGCTGAAGGGCTCAATAGGCAATGTGAGCCATGCCCAACAACATAATCGATCCCTGGCTGGTGTGGCTTCTACAATGCAGGGCCAAGGAAGAGGCGGATACGTGCTTAACACGTCTGCCCCGAATTGGAACTTGAGGGACACGGCAAGAAACTCTTCCACTGAAAGGTATTCTCGTAGGTAATCAAGAGGGAGCTATTTTCTCTTATCAAACAACTTATTTTTGGTTTTTTGGTTTATGTGAAGTTGAATGACTGCATCATCTGGGTTTTGGAGTCCTATTTTGTTCGTAAGGTGCTTGAGCAATATTTTTGCTCTTTTATTGGTCAAAACTGTGAATTTTTGCGTGAGCAATACATGTGACGATAGAGCTCGCAATTGAGCTGGCGGATTAAACTTGATAATTATAAAAGAATTGTTCACCCATCTTGTAAGTGAACAAAATTATTTTGGGATCTTTGAGATTTCCAAGGAAAACTTTCTTTTATGTCCTGGGTATTTAATCTAGAGCTCTTCATGGGCCCGTTTGGTTTTATTTTTGTTTTCTTTGTTGCTTTTTTCTTTTACATATTTTGAGTTTTCAATAGCAAACACAATAAAGACATAACAAAGAAAAACCCTGTTTGCATACCATTTTCAGTTTTCTTTTCTTTTTTTTTTTAATGTAATAAGTGTTTTTGGGTGGAAAGAGTCTTAAAATTCAAGCTGAAAGCAACTTAATGTGTTTCCTTAAAATGGGCGTTTTTAAAATAACTTCGAAACGGGTTTGCGAAAATATTTCACCAAATAAATTATGCATTTTCACAATAGAAAATGGAAGTAAAAATTAAAAACGATACTCTTGTGGTTAAATTATTATTTTTTTATTTTTTATGGTTATTTTTGTGATATTTTTTAGTATTAGTTTAAATGAGTATTTTTTAAATTTTTTTCAAAGAGGAAACAGAAAAATAAGTTTTTTTCATCAAAACCTAATTTTTTTTATAAAAATGAAAAAAGCCTACTTAAGTAGGTTTGTTGACGTTTTTTAGTTTTTTCATCTTTAGTGAATTTGTTTTAAGTTTGATTTTAATGGGTATATTTTTTAGAATTTTTTTTATCACAAATAATAAAAAAAAGTAGAAAATTTAAATTAAAATATAAAAAAAATTCATAAAAAAAAACTTTAAAAAAAAGGTCACTTTTAACTTTTTAGTCCAAACATATGGAGTGGTGAATGTTGATTGAGGAATTGACCGACCCCGATTGTTGAACTAAGGGTGAAAAGTAATTATATCATATTGTTTTATACTCAAATGGAAAAAGTAATTACATATACTCAAATATATTATATTTTTTTAAAAAATAATTTATGGTTTTATTTAAAGAATTTGTATTTTATTAGATCTTAATTATTTTTTTAATATTCTATTAAAGCCTATTTTTATATTAATAATTATTCTTAATAAAATTACCTTCTATCCCGTACGAATCTCATCTTCTCCCCTTATTTTTAACACTACGCCTTCTATCCATACTACTAATACAAACCAAATATGAGAGAAATTTCATACATCTCGCCGCCGCCGCCGCCATCTCAAGATTTGAGTCTGCACCTCCTTCAAGATCTTTCATGGCTTCTTTCTTTAAATTCACGTAGTTTGTGAACGATTTTGTCATCAGATCATTTATCTTGGCTTCGTTGGATCAAATTATCGAGAGAGAGAGGAAAGTTGAGATATGAGATTGAAGAAATAGAATGGCGAGGTGACGTCGAGGCGATCTTATTGCCACGATTCATAACTAAACACTAACTAATTTTTCGTCATAAAGTATCTTTAATATTCATTCATAAGATTGTGTATATGATGGAAGTAGATACCATTGCTGGGAGCTTTGGAGAGAGAATACGATCGATGGTTTTGATATAAATTTTTTTTAATTCCATTAAGTTGGTTTATAAGTGAAGATAGACAAGTTAAAGATAACAATGTGAATTGTTACGCGGAGATTTCATGTTAATTCTGTAGTGTGTTTATGTATTTGTCTCATTCCATAATAAATGAGATATTTTTCTTAAATAAAGTAAGATATTTTTTTTTGTATTACTAAAATGTTCCATTTTATGCAAATGCGACATTTGCTTGCAATGCAACATTTGGTGCAGAAATGAGACATTTATTTTATTTTCTTGCATAAATATCTTATTTATTGAAAATATCTCTTTTTTGCACAATATTTGTTAAAAATGTCTCATTTTTTAGTGATATATTTTTTTTGCATTACTAAAATGTCTCATTTTATGCAATGAGATATTTACTTGTAATAAGATATTTAGAGCCGCAATAAGACATTTATTTTTTGTTTTTGCACAAATATCTCATTTGAAGGGAATGTCTTATTTTCTGTAGCAAATGTCTCATTTATGATTATGAAGAAATGTCTCAGGTGTAAAATGAGACATTTAATAACAAATATCTCAGCTAGCTTTTTTATTTTTTGTTTAAAGTGGATAATTTTATCCTTTTATATATTTGATATTAATAATTATATGTAGTTGGAAGTAGAAGTAAATAAGTTATGAATAAATGATATTATTATATTTTAAAAGTGGTGGGAGTTTGAATTAAATATTTTAGGAGTTTGTGTTTTGATTTGATTTTTTAATTTTTTAACTTTTTTATTTTTTACTAAATAGATAACATTAATTTTTTAGTATTTTTAGCCAAAAAAACAAAAAAACTAAAATTGCCTATCAAAGTCTAAGTCTCTAAAATAACACTGACTAATACATTTTTCTAAAATAAAAACATTAAAAATCAAATGGCTCCTAACTTATAAGCCAGACGAAAAGCCAAAAAGTCATTCAAGATACCCAATAAGTCCAACGCAATGAACTTTTTTTTTTTATATAATTTTTTTTCTTATTTTTTTAACTAATAAAATTGTAAAACAGAAAAACTCACTTTTAAACTTCCACCCAAATCATTCCTAAATTGCCCTAATTTGCATACTCTACAATTGCTGAACATTTGCGTTTTTTTATATATAAACTAATTATTTTTTTTAATTTAGGTTTTTAGAAGGAAAAAAAAGAAAAAAAATTAGATTGTTGAGGATAATTTATTTGGGATGACTTTTAATTTCTTCTTTTGCTTTTTTTTTGGGGTTAAATTATCTAGTATACCTTTACTTTTTATTCTAAAATGCAGTGTTTGGAATAACTTTTTAAAAATATAGTTAACTTTTTATTGAAAATATTTTACTATAAATAAAAAAAAAAAATCTAAATGTTACTAAATCGGCCGTAGTGTTTGGGATAGCTTAACTTTTTATTAATGATATTTTGATAATTTGGTTCAAGAAAAGTTAGATTGTACTTTGGAATGTGAATATATATATTTTTTTTAAAATTTGAAAAATTTTAATAAATTTTTTTAGATGCCAACTACTATAACATAAGAGTTAATTTTTAAATTAAAAAATAAATTTGAAAGAGCCAAACGCAATTATGTGTGAAACTGCCAGGACGGGGGTGTTCCCTTTCAAGCTTATCCCACCACTGACAGGCTTTATCTGGATCAATGGGTACAACCAATTCATTCATCACTGGATGACGCGTGTGTGCCCGTTCCTAGTATTAGTGGCGCCCGTTGGAGTTTTAAACGAGATATTGGCCCGTTTGGGTGATTTTGTTTATTTATTTATTGATTTATAAATTAAAAAATAAGTCACATTATTTTAGTAATTAAATAAGTTAAAAATAATAAAATATGTAAATAAGTAAATAAGTTTGTTTGGGTAGCTAAATAAGCAAATAAGCTGACTTATAAGCCAAATAAATTGACTTATAAGCTGACTTATAAGCAAATAAGCAAATAAGTCACAAACCACCCAAACGAATTGACTTAAATAAGATTTGGCTTATTTGCTAATAAGCAAATAAGCAAGATCTACCCAAACGGACCCATTAAATAGAGATTTTTTATATTTTCATTACGAGAAAAGCTTGTTTACGATTTCTTCGTAAACTATTCGGTTTATAGGCTCCCATTCAATATTTGACATCTCACCCGTTTGTAGATGATTGTTGAGGAAATCTAGAAAATAAGCACTTCTTGAATAATAAAGAAGAGTCTAACAAGGATGAAAATAACGAAATTTTTACGTGCTCTTATTCCTAAATACTTGCAAAACAAGTTTATTGGCTGGTGGCCAGCGGGAGAATCTCCGATGCCCAAGTCAGTTGGGGCTTGAGAGAGAAAATAAGTCTATGTTTAGACTAGCTTTTTTAGGAGGCTTTTTGCTTAAAAATCTCATGAAGAACTTATTTATTTGACATTAGTTAGCTTTTTTCACATATTTTTACATTTATTTTTTAACAAAAAAAGCCACAAAGCTAAAAAACCTATAAAAAAAAGTTAGTCTAAACATAGGCTGAATTGTTGAGATGAGAGTTAGTCCATACCTTTACTAGAGATGAAAACGGGATGAGAGTTAATCCATACCTTTACTAGAGATGAAAAAGCGCACGCGTGCACGCGCACACACACGCACAGCATATATATATATATAGAGAGAGAGAGAGAGAGAGAGAGAGAGAGAGAGAGTTGACTCTTGTGTCTTATCCCATTACTTCTTAATCCCATGATGGCTACGAGTGTGTTTAGTTAGGTTTAATAGTTTTATTGGTTTTTTTACTCCTACAATTAGTTCTCATCTTCTACATGTTCCTTTTGGAGGAGGTGAAAAGTTTTACGTGCAGTGGGTCTATGTCGCGAAACTCAATTAACTTGTTGCTTTGATACCTAGTCGAGTTAGAACTTTAAGTGCCTAGCCGAGATAGGGATTTGATTAGTGCCTAGGCATGCTAGGGTTTTTAGTGCCTAACTAAACCAAAGCATTGAGTGCCTAGTCGAGCTAGGGTTTCGATTAGTGCCTAAAAATGCTAGGGTTTTTTGTACCTTGCCAAGCTAGGGTTCTTAGTACCTAGCTGAGCTAGGATTTTAATTAGTGCCTAGGCATGCTAGGATTTTTTGTGCCTAGCCGAGTTAAGATTTTTAGTACCTAACTGAGCTAGGGTTTCGATTAGTGCCTAGGTATGCTAGGGTTTTTGGTTCTCTACCTAGTAAAGAGCTTAGTGATGATTTTCATCAAGGCAACTACGAATTTTGGTGCCTCAGCCGAGTGGGGAATTTTGGTTCCCTACCTAGTAGAGAGCCAAGTAGTGATTTTTATCAAGACAACTAGAATTTTTTTTATATCCAGTCGAGTTAGGATTTTAGTTCTCTACCTAGTAGAGAGCCTAGCATTGAATTTCATCAAGACAACTAGGACTTTAAGTGCTTAGTTGACTTAGGGCTTTTGTGCTTATTAGTGATTTTCATCAACTAGGGCTTTTTGTTGAATAAGCATGGTGGGGGAACCTCCACTTTTGGCAAATAATAATGGAAGACATACAAATAATACAGGTCTGACCTCCACTTCGATTGTTGAGGTCTCCTTAGTAGGCAACAGTTTGGAGTATGTGAGTATATTTGTCCACTACTCTTCATCCATTATGCACACTTCAGTAATTCCAAAATATTTGGTTACTCGGTACTTCTTCTTGTGATATGTTGTGATCAGCTCCTTGTAAGTCCATTTCTTCCACTTCTAATTCAGCAGGCCACTTCTGAGGAACTTCAAATATAAAGAGTCATTCCATTTGGCAATGCCTTCATTCAGATGACTATTCTTGCCCCTTTTTTTGCATTTGATTTGGAAATACGATCTGTTGAGACCCAACCCTCGTCAACCGCCTCCGATTTCACCATCAAACCCATTGTCTCCAAACCAATGGACGATTTGACAAAGCTCAAGAAATCCCCCGTAAAACCTCCCGCCCTGGCCATGAAACCCACTGCTAAATGCCCATCGAAAAAGAATGGGAAGGAGTTGTAGGAAAAATAGAGAGCAAGGTTTCAAAGGGAGATGAGAATGTAGTTGTGACGGCCCGACTTAAATCCTAGTATTAGCAACGGTTAGTCAACGAGATCTTAGGTCGCTAGAAGATTAGAAATCATAACTCAACTCAAAACCATAATTCGATCCTAAAACCCTAAAAAAACCTAATACTCAAGAGGTAAAATCCTAATACTCATAGAAGACTCCCAACATCTTGAATTATGTAAATAACATGAAATATTAAATTAAAAATAAAAAATTCTCATAAATAGAGTAAAATGACTATTTTGCCCTTGGTACACCAAAAATCATAAAAATTTAAAATTTGACACATGGATATCTTAAATCAAATATTTAAATACAATTAAGTATCAAAAGACAAAATAACAACAAAAATAATAAAAATACCCCTTAGTGGCTAGCAACCTAGGAATTTGTGTCTAAAAGTCACTTTTCGTATTTTTAAGCTCAAAATGAAAAAAAGATTATAAATCAAGCATTATTATGACTCAAGATTATTCAAACAAGTAATATATATAATAATATAATATTATAGACTAACAAAAGTAAATAAACCATTATTAAAGTTCTTACACACTTAAATAAGTTAAAAAGTCATATTTTGTCAAACTAGTTTAAAGTAACTTAAATATCTACACTAGAATAATTAATTGTTGTCAAAAATTTTCTAAGCTATAATAATAATAACACTAAAATAATTTATTTTAGCAAGTACAAAGACCAAAAAGATACATCAAATTAATTTTAAAATTACTTTTTTTTAGACAATGTAGTGCCAAAACACCACCAAATAAAAAATTAAAGCAAAAATTAAACATTTTGAACCATCAAACAATGCCTAGCCGAAATCTCCACCTAAAGTTCTGAAAATTCCGATCTCAATATCTCTTAATAAGAGCACACCATGCATGCAACCTATTAAAATTAAGAAAATTTGATAAAAAGGCTTACACCACAATCATGGAATCCACTTTAATTTCTCCTATAAAATCATGATCCAAACCACTCCTTCTTCCCCTCATTTTCGGTACTATAAAGAGAGAGAGAGAGATCAGATTTTGAGAGCTCTAAGTGTTCTTCAAACTTGGAAGGAGAAGAAGAAGGAGAAGAATGAGAAGGGTCCAAAGAGGAGGCCAGGAATCTTTAAAGCCAAATCCCACCTACCTTCCACAATTATTCGATTTTTTTAAGATAAGTAAAACCTCTAAATCCTCTATTCAATATCACACAAAATCTCCCTAAACTCGTGTCTTAACAAACAATCAAGATCAATAATCAAGAATGAACCGAAAGGCGTTGTAGAGATGAAATAAGGATTGTTCATGTTTTGTATGTTATGAGATGTGGTTATATGTTGTTATTCTTAAGTTTGATGATTTGTATGAGTTTTGAAACATTGATATTTAAGTCTAAAACACATTCATGCAAAAAAAAATGGACCAAATGTTGACATACCATGAGCTATGTGGCTAGAACACTTGTAAGCCTGAATGTTGAGCATTTTAAACTCTCTGTCCCGATTTTTGAAAAATCATAACTAAATATAGAAAACTAATCTGAGTGTTTTTTTATATCCAGACCTAGATTTTGATGTTATCTTTCATACAAAATTTGTTTGAACTGATTTGAATAACTAGAACTCGAGATATAGACTTTTTGTCAAAGTGTGTTAGTTTCAGACCAGTACATATTGCAGACCCAAAAATTCTATTTTAAAACGAGATATGAGCTTAGGTCAAAATATGAAAATTGTAGATAACATGTATATCTAGCAACCTACCAATAATGAACCCAAAATATTAAGTTTTGATAGGTCAAATCACCTCTGAAAGTCACTATTGTGATTTAGTGAGTAACTGAACCTTCTGTCACATGTTATTATGCAATCCCAAACCCACATTTTTAGTGACCTACTCTAAAAGTGATTTTCATAAAAAGTGTAGGTAATATATTTATCTAGTGGCTGTCTAAAAATCAGACCCAACAACCCCCGGAGGATCCCCCAAACCATTTTTAAATCCTCTGTTGAAAATAGATT
>JAULJZ010187606.1:0-21431 GCA_032270985.1 Heliamphora pulchella | reverse complement strand
GAGGACTTTCAAAATTATATTTATTTACCACTAAAAAAAAGCTTGAAGATATAAAAGACACAGAGTGGGAAGTACTTGATCGGAAGGCTCTCGCCACTATAAGGCTTTTTCTGTCTAAATCTATAGAATTCAACATGAAGAACAAGAAAACAACGGCATCACTTATGGTGGCTCTCTCAAGTATGTATGAATAGCCTTTTGCAGCCAATAAGGTATATTTGATTAAAAAGTTGTTTAACATGAAAATTTCTGAAGGAGGTAGTTTTAGCAAACACTTAAATGAATTCAACGAAGTGAAAAATCAATTGGATTAAGTGGATATCACTTTTAATGATGAGAGTCGAGCCTTGCTAATTCTCGGTCAGTTGCCCGAGAGTTAGAAAGGTACGGTTATTGCGATCAGTAGCTCTGCAAGAAAATCAAAGCTGAAGTTCGACGAAGTCATCAGTATGAATTTAACGGAGGAGATCAGAATGCAATCACATACTACTACTACCTCGGGATCGGCACTAAATGTTGAAAGTAGAGGCAGAAATTCAAACCAAAGCGGAGGTAAGAACCGCGGAAGATCAAGAAGTAGGAGGTTCAAATCTAGAAATCTAAAAAATTCCAGTAACTCCTAGAATCATAAAAAGATCGAGTGTTGAAATTGTGGAAAGATTGGACAGTACAAAAATCAATACAGATCCTTGAAGAAAGTGCCAAAAAAGGACGAAGCAAATGTTGCATCTACCTCGAGTGAAGGAGATGTACTGATTTGCTCGTTGAAAAGTAAGGCAGAGTCTTAGGTGTTAGACTCAAGAGCCTCATTTCACGCCAGTGGGTAAAAAGAAATATTTGATAGGTATGTACCCGGAAGACTTGGCAAAGTTTACCTTGGTGATGACGAACCTTGTGAAATTGTAGGAAAAGGTGAAGCACATATCCAATTTGGGAGCACCACATAGAGATTGACAAATGTAAGAGACATTCTAGACCTCAAGAAAAACTTAATCTCCATGGGATAACTAACAAGTGAAGGTTACATTATAACCTTTTATGAAGATGGATGGAAAATTTCAAAAGGCACAATGACAGTCTTGAACGGCAAGAAGAGTGGTACTCTCTACATGACAAAAAACGCTTGCGGGCTGCAACCACAGCAAGCAACGATGATTTCAACCTCTGGCACCAGAGACTCGGCCATATAAGTGAAAAAGGACTAAAAATCATGCAATAAAATGGAAAGCTTCCAGATCTACAGTCAGTTCAAATAGACTTGTGTGAGAGTTACATCTTCGGTAAGCAAAAAAGAGTTAGCTTCCAGACAATCAGTAATTTGATGGCTCTAAGACAGTGGTACAAGAAATTTGACGGCTTTATGCAAAAGAATAACTATAAAAAGTGCAATGCTAATCATTGCTGTTATATCAAGAGGTACAAGTCAAGTTATGTAATTCTTTTATTATATGTTGATGACATGCTAATTACAGGACCAAACATGAACGAAATTACAAGATTGAAAATGCAATTGTCCACTGAATTAGAAATGAAAAACTTGGGTCCAACAAAGCATATTCTTGGAATGAGAATCACCAGAGACAAATGAAAGGAACTTTGCAATTGTCTCAATCCAAGTACATCAGGAGAGTTCTCAAAAGATTCAACATGGGTGATGCTAAGGCAATTAGCACACCATTAGCGAGTCACTTCAAACTATCCAAGACACAGTCCCCTGAATCAAAAGAAGATAATCGAGCAATGGCCAGCGTTCTATACGCCCTAGCTATTGGAAGTCTGATGTACGCCATGGTTTGCAGGAGACCAGATCTTGGTCATACAGTGGGAACTGTTAGCAGATTCATGTCAAATCCAGGAAAAGCTCATTGGAAAGCGGTCAAATAGATATTGAGATATCTCCGAGGTACACTTAGCAAATGTTTATGTTTTGACAAAAATAATTTGACTTTGCAAGGATATGTAGTTGCAGATTTTTTTGGTGAAATGGATCACAAAAGAAGCACTACTGGATATGTCTTCACAGTTGGTGCTATTGCAGTTAGTTAGATATTGCAGATACAGAAGATAGTTGCACTATCCACTACAGAGGCAAAGTATGTAGCCAAGACCGAAGCTAGCAAAGAGATGATTTGGCTGCATGGTTTGTTAGTAGAATTGGATTTTAAGAAGTCAAAGAATGTTTTGCACAGTGACAATCAAAAGCGTCATATACCTTGCGAAGAACTCAGCATTTCATTCAAAGATAAAGCATATCAGACTTCGCTATCAATTCACCAGATCTCTTTTAGAAGAAGGGTAGCTAGCAGTTGGGAAGATCCAAGGCACTAAGAACCCCACCGACATGTTAACGAAGACAGCGACTTTAGAAAAGTTGGAGCTATGCTCAGATTCAGTTGATCTCTTAGATCTACTAAAACCATTCAAAAAATAATCACTGCCGAGAACCCCAGTAAGGGGGTGCAAGCACTCCCACCAGGGTGCAGTCGCCCGAAAAATAGAGTGAATTGACAACAGAGCAACACCAGATCGGCAGACACCTGTGTTGCCACCACATGTTTAGAGGGGGTGATTTGTCGAGCCACCAATGTGATGACAATTAATGAGAAGAAACAAAGTCAACAAAAGAGGCAGCAAAAAACGTAAAGAAAGATCTGTCCAATATTGGCACAATAATTTACAAAGATTCAGCCGCTTGAAGCTGCCTGAAATATGGAGCCTGTCTCCCCCTCTTCTCTCTCTCTCTCTCTCTCTCTATATATATATATATATATATATATATATAACATGTGTAAGTTATATGTAAAAAATCAAGTAAACTATGTGTGTTTGAGTGGAAAGGCAGAGAGGTTGAGAGAGCTCCACTATAATTTTCTTGATATAGTGAAACTCTCTTTTTTCCGTAGACGTAAGCTAAGTTTGGCCAAACCACGTAATTTTGATGTTTTTTTTCTTTGTGTTTGTGTTTCTCGATCTTTCTAACATTCTTTAACAAAAAGTTCAGCATCTCTTCGTTTTCCTCTTCACGGTAGTTCTAATTTTTCAACAGTTGTGCATATATTTATCTTTTATTCTATTTTACCCAATTTTTAAAATCATCTCCTATTTGTCAAATAATTTGCAATTAGAAATCATAACCCATTCGCCCCGAAGGAGAATTGACGAGGGAGATAGAAAAAAAGATGGTGTTTGGATAAGTGGTAATTGGTCCATATGAATCAGGTAAAACTTTTTATGTATTTACAATAAAGTCTTAAAAGTAATTTAATATTTTCATTCTTTATATATTTTTAAAAATAATTAAAATAATTAAAAAAATAAATTATAAATTCTTAAACCTTCCATAATTCATGATTCTCGCGCAATAAGTAAGCACGACCGCTAGTAATACTATAAATTAATGATATTCACTGTTCACCAATCATGACTGCCAAAACTGCCATAAGCCAAGGAGGTCTAAACGGCGTCGTAGGGTTTTCGTTAAGGTTGTCTTTGACGAATGGAATCACATCTTCGATCGTCTCACTCCACTACAGTTTATCCCTAAAACCCTGCAGAGTCGCAGTTGTGGGAATTGGATCGTCAAAACAGCAATTGGGGTTTTGTGTGTGTGTGCATGTGAGTGTGTGTGTGAGAGAGAGAGAGAGCGCAAATGGCTTTTACGAACTTTGTTCTGACAGTAGCCGCCGTGAGCGGTGTGGTTCTACTGATGAGGAGCGATGTCAAACAAACGGCCTCAATCTTCAGGCGAAACGTCCGTCAGATTCGCCATTGGCTCGAAGAAGAGTCCACCAATGCCGCCAAGTACGCCTTGTTCTCTGCCTTTTCTTAAATTGGGCCGGTTACATGTTGATATTCCCGCCCTGTTTTACATGGATTTCTTGAAATATACAATGAATGTTATGCTCATCTCACGTATAAATTGGAATTCTATGTTCGCTTATTGTTTTTCAATTAATTGAACTTCGTCAACCCATCATCAACCGTTTCTATTCTGTCGTGGTACTCAAATTTGATCGTTGATTGATTTCTAGTTTTCGTCCTACACCTAATTGTTTGTTTTCAATCACGTAAATCAATGGTTCCAACCACTCTCCAATAGACTTATTGGAGAGTTCTAATGGCGTGTTGTTATTGAACCTGCAAATTTGCCAATTATAGCGGGGATCCTCATACATTCTAAATAACAAATTCCAATTGAAATGAAATCTTTAGAATAAATCAATGCAATTTAGGAGGAATTAGTGAAATGATATCAGTTCAAAACTTCAAATGGTTTTTTGGATTGAGGGACATCATCAAGAAATCTCATTGTTCCTTAGGTTCGTGGACCCAATTCAATTCGATGAGACCTTTCATTCACATTTTTTTCACCAAGAATGTTTAATTTATTTTGAACCCCAAATCTTGAGTATCCTACTTTCAACTTAGTTCAAGAAGCAATCGATATTTCACGGCCAATGGCTTAATACTCTTCGTATTACGAGTCCTTATATATCATAACGAAATATGATCAGAAGAAAAAAAAGTGTCTATTTGATAGGGCTTCTTGCTTCTTCTTATAGCTAGAAATTCCATCCAACCCATAAATGATAAATTTAAAGAATCTATTGGGTCTTCCAATATCAAAATGTTGATTGTTTTGATTCTGCATCTTTTGAGAGTTGTTTCCTGAGTCTGGAAAAAAAGAACATGGGTTTTCCCAATAACTAAAAGATATAGTATGCTTGAATCTAACTAGGTTTTGGGGTGATGAAGTATCTGGATATAGGAAAAAAAGAAGGATTCTAATTGTAAGATGTATAATGTCATCACCAAATGGAATTGAGATCTCATTCAATGAGAAAGATATAAAGTATATCGAGTTTATTTTTGCATATTATATGGATGATTCGGTTCTAATTCTCAAAGTCCATGATTTACACTCTTTTTTTTTTCGTTGTGGTAACTTTGAAAAGCTAATTCAATCCTTATTTTTGCGTAGTATATTGAGTTTGTTTTTGGATATTATATGCAGTTTTTTTCTGTTGTGATTTGGCATATTTTGTTGTGGTAACTTTTCACAGAAAAGATGAAGAGCTGCTTCAATTGTCCTATCTTAGGTCTAATGGCTCAAATGGACATGTATATCTTGGGCAGTAGCAACAAATGGTTGACTTCGGGGTTTCCTATGTTAGGGGAAATGGGGAATAGTGAATATATTTAGCCACCTCCAGATCTTTTTTAAAAAAAAAAGGTATTAAAGAAGAATTACCTATATGCAAAGAGAGAGAAATGCACGGTTTGGAGTTTGAATAGTCGAACATCCTCTTCCTAGTGCATTGGGTGATCATCAATGCCATCTAGGAGTGGCAAGCACCTACCTCTTCCGAGTGCATTGGGTGATCATCAATGCCATCTAAGGAGTAGCAAGCACCTACATAGGCGAGTAAGATAATATCAATTTTAGGGTTTGTGAACTGTTACAAAGATTCATTGCAAGTTCCTCGAAAATGGATTCTCCACTTAGAAAATCTTGTAATAAAGGACGTACGAAAGCTTCATGCTATACCATAGAAAGGGTGGGTATCGTGTCGTGCTGTATTGTATTCGTGTTGTGTCATATCGGGTTCGTGTCAGAAACCTCTCAACACCAACCGTACCTATTTAGCTAAATGTGTCACTTATCCTAACACTAACACTACCTGCTTATAAACGTGTTAACCTGTTTACAACGTGTTTAATAACATGTTTAATAATAAGTTTATATTTTTATTTTTTATATATTTCAATCATAAAATTACATAAATTATAATAAATAAAAAACTCCAAACAATGTGCAAAAAGTTTATAAATAATTCGATAGAAAAATAACATAAATCCATGCATAAAAAACTCCATAGTTCAAACAATTGATGAAATTTTTTTTACAAAAAACTAACTACAAAAACACCAGTATAACAATAACAAGTTTGCCAAGAACTCAAAAAACCTTGCAAGAACATACTGACCATTTCCTGTAATAAGAATAAGTCATATGTATCCTTAATTGCATTGTATAATTTGTATTCAAATTAAATATATGTCTAAAATAAGTTAAAAATTTGATTATATATTTACATGATCAAGAGTTAACATTAATCACATTGGGTGAACATTTTATTGATTCAGATTTAGTCCCATCTTCATCTATTGTCGTCTAACATCTTCTACGAGCTTTTTCAATTTTATTTTTTCAAGTGTTACATAACAATTACCTTTTTCTCCAAACAACTAATTCCTAGTGCATATCAAAGCCTCAATAATTTGAGGCCTTAGAGTACTGCGATATTGATCAAGAATTCGACCACCAGTACTAAATGTGGATTCTGAAGCAATTGTAGAAATAGAAATACTTAACACATCACAAGCCATCATAGTAAGTTTTGGGCACCGATATTGATGAGCTTTACAAAAAGCAAGTACATCAAGTTTTTTTCTTTTATCATTCTTTGGCTCATGCAAATATAATTCTAGTTGACTCTTTTATTCAATCTCAATATTCAGCAAATGAATTTATATATCAATCTCAATATTCACAAAAAGCTTCAACAACTAATAGAAAACATATATTCCTAATTCTCTATTATATGAGAACGAATCATGTAAGCACTTAAAAAGCATATGTTAGTGGTCTTTCTCTTTTCATTGTCCAACATCGTCACAAGCAAGTTAATGCGGTGGCGTAACCCTAGGGTAAAGGGTAAAGTTGATAGTCGTTTGTTTCGAATAGGGTTTTAATTTTTTTGTAAACTTAATAGTCTGATTTAACTTTAAGTAACATAGCTCACTTTTAATTATGGGCATCGATTTTGAGTTTTTCCACGAAAATTTTTAAATTTTCTTCTACTGTGCATAACATAATGGATATATAACCGGGTTATATATGTGTTTTTATCGGGTTTTGGGTTCGTGTCATGTTTCGGGTTGACACAGAAATTAAAAGTGTTAGATAGGTCATTTTTGAGTTACACGGGCTCAACACTAACCCAACCTATTTATTAAGCATGTTATCGGGTCGTGTCATTTTTTAATTTCGTGTTGAAATAGTCGACCCTAACCCTCTAACTTCGTGTAGGGTTCGAATCGTATTAACGTGTCGTGTCAGAAATTCTCACCCTTATACCATAGTCCGCGTGCTAGTACAATATGGTAAACCATTATGATAGCTGAAAGCTCAATAGGATTGAGAGGTATGGCCCACGAAAAGGAGATAACGACAATAGTGCACTACTTAAGAACATGTAGGTAGTTCACGATTTGTGGTCAATATGTATAATGTGGGGATGTGTGACTTCCAGTTCTATAAGAAGCTCACGCCAAAATATATGATGGCAAATAAAACAAACTTTGTCAAATTTGATTGATATGGTCTTTATATTATAAGCTACAACCAATTAGGTCTAAATGCCTTAAGTAGGAAGTTGGAGTTGGTGGCATTTCATTGTGAGGTAGTGATACCCTACCACATTCAGTTCGAGATGAGCTTAAAAAATGACCCCCAAGAAGCCTTTTGCACCGTGTCAAGGAATGCAAAACTTGACTTTGATCAAGGATGGACTCTTGGCCACAAAAGAGAATCCACAGGCTTTTCTCACAAAACTTTTATTTTTTTAGGAGGTTAATTGCAATTTTGAATGTCTTTTTGGCGGGTAAACTGTCAAAATCGCTTTTATAAATAAAAAAAATTGAATCGTTATCACTAAGAAGGAAGTATAGTTATTTGGCCAAATTGCATTGAGCCCTCTCATGTACGCATTTAATTTAGATTCCACGTATTTCCTGGATATTGTACTAAACTCCTCTGGCTGAAACAAATCATCTAATTACCCTCTTTTTTCCTCCTAGCATCTCTTTTTTTCTCTACCTTTCCCTCCCTTCCATCCTCCATTTCTCTCATTAATCTTCCAAACCGAACAACTAATAAAGGGTGAGCCACTAGAGGGTGAACAAACACAGCTAAGAAAGAATGAGGAGAAAAACGGCATAACCACCACCTTCAGTCCCACAGCCCCGTTATAATCACCACCCACACCAGTATAACAATTTTTTGTAAAACTCATCCCCACGTTACTGCAACAGCCATCCCACCATCCGCTATACCGCCCCTGCCTCCCCATCACTCTCACCGATGGAAACTAAGGAGACTTTCCCTTGAAACTTCTACACTTCACCCACTGTCATTTCACAGCACTTCCCCTCTCACCCTCGCTTTCTATGAACAACACCCATCCAGATCAATACACCTTCCTCCTGCCACCCCCACTTCACCTCCATCCCATTACCTCCATTATAATTTATACCCCTATCACAACAGTTATCGCTAGTCACAAAATTGAACCTTAGTCTCCTGCCAAAACCCTCCAACCCCATGTGAAGCTTTCTGTAATAATATAAGAGGAACTGGGTATTGGAGTTGAGTTCGTCAAATAGTAATGGGCTAGGCCGTAGTCTCGAGTTATGTTAACCCAACAAAGAGGAAGAATGCAGAGGGAGGGATCTGGGATAGCTTCTCGCCATTGATGAGATTGCTTGGGAGAGAGAGATTGCACAGTTATGGACGTACAATATTAATTCCTTAGATTGTTTTAAGTTGTTCAGTTTTTTCATTAGTGGTGTTAGCTTTAGAGTTCTTCTTTGCCTCTAGTTAAGAGCAAGCCTTTGCAATAACTTGAGCTTTCCTTTGTGTTGAATACTCCTTCTCTGCTTACATGTTTCATCTTTCTTGCTATAATAGTTCTGTTTCTTAAAATGGAAATGCAGAGGTAAATAAAGTGAATAAAAGAAAATGAACAAGAAAAGAAAGGGGGAAAATGTACTTTGTGTGGTTTAGAAATGGGTGATAGCGCGGGTTTGAATAAAATATTAAACTGTTGGTCCAGTTGCTATAGATTCTGAATAGTTTATCACCAGAATTAAATGACGTGTCTAGAACATAGCAATTACCTTGGGGAGAAATAGCAAAGATTTAAGCTGGTTATGGTGTTAAACCTGACACACCCCTGCTCCACCAAATTTGGGGCTGGCAATGCAGAGTTCTCTGCTCAATGTTCGTGCAAGCTGCAATTTTAGGAGATCACTAGCGAAACGGTCGCATGCTTTGCACGCGAAATTATTTTGGCCCATGTGTAATGTAAAATATTTATATTTTAATGTAGATGACTAATAACTGATCAAGTTAAAAAATAATTAGTATTGTAATACAATATATAAGAAAAATTAATGTTCTAGCTAAGCTAAAAAATTGCTTGAGTTTTTAACAAAGCAAGACAAAACAATTCAACCTGAGAAAATTTAAAGATTTGTCAATATATCATATAAGTAATATCATAGAAGTTGAATGTTCTTAGAATTCCTGCTAATTTCACAAGAAATAAATTTCCTAAATGGATACAAACGACAAAATCAAATATTTTTTTGCACTGGAAATACAGACAACAAAATCAAAATATTATGTGCCTAAATGGATACAAAGAAAGCATTACAAAGCCAAAGTAAAACACTACAGATAAAAAAATATTATTTGGCTTCAAGTTTTAGTTTGCTATTTTTCTGTACCAAAGAAAGAGATTTTGGGTTCGAACAACTATTTCTTTGCCTTTTGTTTTGAAAGGAAGATCTCAAGATTTGCTTTCACCAGTGATGAACTTGTTGACCTTGTTGACGAAGCATCTGCTGTGAAAAAATGTGAAATGAGATGCTTATACTTGTGGCCTAAGCTGCACTGCATGATGACTTTTTAATGGATATTGCTAAAAATGCTTCTCTTGGACTTTGTCATTCCTTCATGTATAGCATAGTTTAGATTAGAAATTAAAAATTGTTTAAATATTGGGAAATTAATCAATAAACATTAGCTTTGATATACACTCAACTAATTTCATACCATAGATAGATTTTTTTTTGCATGTGGCTAATCTTCAAACATTGTTCCAGTAATCGAATCACTTTCATCACAATTCAATTTGAAATTTTGACCCTACAAAATTTCATAAAATAGATTAATAGTTAAGGTAAGAGGAATGAACATAGTTTACAATTTACATGATCTATTACAAATTTTTATGGTGAACCTTTATTGATTACACAATAGAGGACTCCAAATTAAACATGCATGAAGGTCATTTTTTGGGTAAATGCTATGAAGCTCATCTTTCGCACACCCATTGGGGTATGCCACTACAATCAAATCCTAAATTTAACAATGCTAAATCTAAATATGGCCTAACTATACAAAGTCATCCACTGGGGTCTTAAGGACACAACAAAAAACCTAAGAGCACTATGCAAATAGATCTGGTATCTGATCCGGGGTGCATAGTTTCTCAACCATGACTGCTAACATAAATCAAATCTTGAAACTGCAAACGAATCCTCAATCATGATCTCTACCCAAATACACATAAAATGCGATGTCCAAATAGCTTAAAGCAAATATGAACCTATAACCATATGTTTTTTTATTTTTTTTCTATGGTATTGTGCAATCAAACATTGATTGCTTTAACCTTTTTAGCATTATAGTAAAAACAATGAAACATTGTTTCTTATCTTGCATTGATTGCTTCAAAACAATTGTTGCAATCCATGTACCAAAAATTTTGATCAAAAGTCAAAACAAGCATTTGTGCTTTTATGGCATTATATCAATAATAATAAAGGAACAATACTAAAATTTGAAGAGCGGAAAATAATATATTTTCTCATTGTTCCAACATACTATTTTTATTTATATATGTAAAGATTTTATGTGTACTCATTTCTGCCTTCTTTTTTTTTTTAGTGATTATGGCGATGTTTTATATTATATTCACATAATTTGTGTGTTATAAAAGCAAATGCACAAATTCAATTTCAATGTAGGGCTTACCTTCCAATAAATTGAAGTTGCAACTAACACAAGCCCAAATCCCCATTTCCCAAAGACATCGCCAAAGGACACTGCCTCATTTGACAAATTGGATTTTAGGCTACAGGGAGCCCGTTCGCACATGTCAATGTAAAATTGTATGCATAAGCATTTGAAATCAAATATATCAAGTGATGGATCCTAAAAAAAGGAAGAAAATATCCAATCAATAGTAAATAGTAACAGGAAAGACCTTCCACTTTTAATTCCTCACATACTTGGAGATTGTTATTGATCCAACTTCATCCTTTCTTTAACAACCTGACCATAATAGGAATTCAGAATTCATAGCCTTAGCATGCTACTTACATTGCTTTGTACATACTCAGAGCTTGATCCTAGAATTTTCTTCCCATAAGTACCCAGCCCACCTCTTATAAGCCCTGAACCAGCTCCAACAAATGCATTCCCAAATGGATTTGGTTGTGGGTTTGGAGATAGTCGTGGAACCCCAGGCTGAGTTCCCAAATTATCATACATGTCTGCAATAAGACATGAACATAGAAAGTGCCATCGGTCCTTCTTTGTTAGAGGGAAACAATACAATCAGATCTATTTTTTTTTATTTTTTATGATAATCACAACCACCAAAACATTGCTCAAGCTCAAATATATTTCATTATAAAAATAAAAATAAAAATAAAGAAAAGAAAAGAAAATAATGAAAGCCAGATGTGACAGAAACATAGTTATAGTACTGTCATGTTTTGGTGTTCTGCGATGTTTTATAGTCTTTACAATAATTTTAACAAATAATATTCTAATCATATCCGAATTACAAAGAAACTTGTCAAACAAAGAATCCCAATTACAAGGATATATGCAAAGATCTATTCTTTAAGCACAAAATATCAAGAAGTTCCTCATATTTCAATAGTTGCAAGCAACACAAAGCATCTCTTGCTTGGATAAAGTGACATAGCACTGTTAACTATAACATCTTTTTCTTTTTTAATTTATTTTTAAACTTATTTTGTTTTTCAGTTTCGTAAAGCTTGAACAGTGTAAATGCAACAAAAGAATTGCAACCAACGTACAAGCCATAGTACAAATGCTCAATGAAACTACCCACTCTACTACCAAGTCCATACAACTATACAAGCCTTCATGAAAATCAACAAAATCATCAAAAAGAATTTGGAGATACTCTCTCAAAGCAACCAAAAACAATATTTTGGAAGACCCTGCAACTCCATGCCCTGTGGCCATTAGTCTCCTTCCAAATGCAATAGAGGAGACAAAGGGTCCACACCTAAATTTCATAATTGCTCCTCAATAGGGGACAAAATCAGTAAAAATTTTGTACAGACAGATTTTCTTTAACAACGAGCTGATCTATCTTTTAAGTGAACAATGATAGCATATTTACATTGTAAGGCAGCTGATTGTCTTACAATTGATACTTGTTTGAGAATGGCTAAAAAATTGTTCTACCTTGGAGATTGGGTGAGAATCTGCCTTGAAACAGATTTACTTCTGAAAACCCCTCCATTAAAATTCTAATGGTTTGAAATGTGCATCAGGACTTGCATGAAGAGAATTCAGGTAAAATGTGGGTCAGGATTTAATGTCTAAAATCTGCTCAGAATTTTAGGAATCGATCCTGCCAAATCCTTCAGTCAACTTGTAATGATTCTTCCAAGACATGCACATCAAACGCACATCAGACACTCTGCTTAAATTATAGCAGAAATCTTGAATATTGTCTAACAAAATACAATTTAGGCAATGACTTTAATAAACTGCGATCAAAACAGAATTCAGATGTAAGAAATACACAGATAATTTAAAGAGAAACTCAAACAACCATCTCAAGAAATTCAAATCTGGTGTGACCTGTAACATATACCAATTACAGGACAATGAAAGGTCCTGCACACCTTTGAAACCCTACATACAACACAACAGAACAAGATAAGAAATCTAAAGTTTAGAATAACATATCAAATTATTATAATAGAAGCATCATATATAATGCTTTAATAAAGAACCCAAATCCTTGTGATTAATGTCACTTGTGAATGTCAATCTAAAAAGTAAAATGTGATCTCAACGGAAAAATCCACATAGAAAAGAGCAAAAACTCATACAGAAAAGAGTAAAAACTCAACGAAAAATCCTTAGTCGCATGAGCCGTCGTCGTTGTCCCACTTTTCCTGGTTAGATCTGTCTGGAATAAATGAGTTGAAGAAAATCAGGGGTCTGCGAAATGATAATGATACAGAGATCTCAAATGAAAAATCCCAAATAGAAGTTGAAGAGTAACCAGATTAATAATTCACCATATCGAATCATGTTGGCGTTGTCGATTGCGAGGCATCGGGTCATAGGAATGAAACACATGGGAGAAACACTATTACTGATCCTTCATTCAGCAATTCCAGTCCAATCAGTATTCCAAGGGTTCGGGATAGATCTATGGGTGGAACACTTATTTCTGCTGCGTCACTTGATACTGGTTTGGCTGGAAGGTGTGAATCTTAAGATCACCTGACCGAGTTAGCTACTTCTGCTGCATCTTGATTCAAAGGAAAGAACAAATTAAGTAATCAACCAACACATAACAGGCATGTTAAATTCGAAAAATCAGAAGCCAAGAACTCAATAAATAACAATAGCAATGATCAAAACTGACAGAGTCCATTTCTTTCAGACCCTTCGCTTCTTCAGTCTCTGTACAGAAAAATCTCAATTAGGGTTTCGAACCACCATTGGATAATTGAATTAGCTTTCAATGGCCGTTCTTAGAGTTCTATGTACAATAATCGCAGAAAAACAAGAAAAAAAAAAGTAGGAAAATTGCAGAAGAAATCTTAATTGAAAACCATCACAAACTACGAAAGAGAAGAAGGAAAAGGAAAAACGGCAAAAACCCTAAAGCGCACAACCCAAACACGAAAATGATAGAAGCATCTGAGAAAAACGGTAGCAAGGAATCATCATAAAAAGGCCAAAAAAATACAGCAAACAACGTCGTTTTCACCTTTTCCGAAGGGCAAATTAGGTACTTTGTCAGGGACGAAAACGGGAGAAGGCTGAGCAAAACTCACGTTTTATATATATTGAGATTTGTTATATTTCCCGTAAAGCTGATGGAGGAGGATCTGCTTAGAAGAATTTGAGTACCTTACCAGATTTTTAGTGAAAGAAAACATGTTCCTTGATACCAGCTCTTCTATTCTGAGATTATCCATCCTAGTCTACCACTTTCGTTCCAAATTCTGGTTCGTGAGGCTTACATACAACAGAAGAAGACGTGCTAAAGATGTAGCTTCCAATGGAATTAGAATTGGAATTTGACTTCCCTGAAATTTATGAAAGGAAGTCTCGTGTGCTTGTCTACTTGACAAATGAGCTGGTGAAATGGGGTTTTTTGAAATTGGAACTAGCTCTATCTGGCTAGCTCAGGTCTATCCAACATAATTATCTGTTTATTGCAATTTGTAGGCACTGTTGTATCCCTTTATTGATTATTCTATTTATAAATTCTATTAATCCATCTAAAATTCAATAATGATTTTGGATTAGATTACTCTTGCATCAATTGTTTATATTATTTTCTTTTTGTTTTCATTAGATCGTGCCAGTTTATAGTTGAATTTGAATGTACATTAACACACATCTGGAATGACGAAAAAAAATTAAAAGATAAAATTTTGGAGGACAATTACTCTGCTCTGAGCTCATTGGTTGGTACTGACTACCTTGCTTCTCCATTTTGATGATTTTTGCTATTATATCACTCATGGTCCTCTCAAGCTGGTTCATGATATAATTTTTTGAACATGGTCAATTATTGATTAGTTGGAGAGAAAGCTAAGGGTTCACACAAATATTAGGTTATATCTTGCATGTCTATAAGTGAGGTCTGATTTCAACCCTTTGTTTCTGCTTATGATGCAAGCCGTCTCTACTCAGCGACTCTTTCTTCGTATGTATTTTATTGCGTGTTCCATTGGCATTTCTTCTTCCATGTTTCCTATATCATGCTGGTCATCTTTTCTCACAATGTATATAATTTGTAATGAATTTTTCTTTTAGGGAAATGGAGAAGGCTAAACCGAAGGAGCTGCCTGGAAAAGATGTTCCTAAAGAGGACAAGCATTAGGGTAGGATGTTTTAGATCAGACATGGGGTTTATATCATGAAACTTCTCGTTCTTCCTTTTTTTTTTTTTCCTTTTTGGCAATCTGTCCTGTACAAAATCTTGACCAATGTATCTTGCTCGCCACTCCAAAAGTAATTTTTAGTTTGTTTTTCTAAGCACCTATTTTGGTACACAATAATCTTCTTCTATGAATTATACCATGGAGAGATCAATGTTCTTGTTCTGATGAAATCTTCAGCTGTTGCAAGTCGCTCTGTTTCTGGATTTGTTTGTGTTCACTTTGTAAAGGGCAGGCAACCAGGCTTACTACCGTTACGTTTTTCACCTATAATTGTTCTTTCTTCTTTTTCCAGCCAGCCGAAGCTGATCAATGTAGGACCCAAAACTGGTTAAATTGGCAATCATTGATGTAGACAGACAGTTATTCCATTTGGACTTTTTATATTATTGGTCATAGCCGGCCATTTGTTAATTTTCCTGTTTGTTCTTTAAGCGCAATCCTCATGAAAGATCTAAAATGGCTTTGCCCTGCCCCCAATAAGATAGATTTCATGGAGATTCAAGTAAAACCGACAGCGAGCTACTTACTTCGCATATAGTGTCAGTGATCCTTCACTACATTGCTAAGCTAAATCAAATGGGCAAGCAACGCTTCAACCCCCATAACCATTCATGATGATTGTCGAAGGATTTTTCTTCAAGTAAAACCACATTAAGTCCAGTCAACCAACTAGACACTACTCTCGGCCATAATAGCTAAAGCTAAGCCAAATCACAAGTTGTTCTCTTTTTTGGTTGGTTTGGAAAAATGAGAAGAAAATAAATATCTATTTGTCAAGAGAGTTCATTTTTTGTTCAGTTTTTATTACAGCAAGTACAAGTGATTTTCTTTAATTTCCATCTCTTACAAATCCAATATTCAAGGATAGCGTTAAAAACTATAAGAACAGAGATCAAGAGCAAACCACCGGGATGGTAAACCTGTGAAAGTGTTTTTTTGGTTATTTTGTTGTTATTTGTTTGTTAGTCAAATGGTAGTTTAGTCATTAAGACTAAGATTATTAGGGGTTAGACTTCTGTTTATTTATACTTTGTAATTCTTTATTTAGTTGTGAAGCCTTTCATTATTGCAATAATAATTTTCTCTACTATCTTATATTTTGTTAACATAGTATTAGAGCCACTATCGAAACCTCAGCATCACCCAAACTCTAGCATCGCCAACTAGCGACAAAATCCTAGCATTATCGCCGACCCTTCTCTACAAAACTCTAACATTGTCAGGTACCTATTTGAATTCTCTCTTGACATGCTCATAAGCGTGTTGACAAATAATAGGGGACCACTGAAGCAAGTAGTTGGAAACCAAGTTGGGCAAAGCATTTTGATTAAACTCGTTCTTTTAAGTACCTCTTAGAATTCTCTCTTGACATGCTCATTAGCATATTGACAGAGAATACGGGATTACTGATGGATATAGATATAAAGGCATACGCATACCATCCAACTATGACCAATGAGTCGAAGTCAAGCCTACTGAAAAGGAATCTTTCGATTAGCTTAAACCACCCGTCAGATCTTTCTCATAAGTCAATTCCACTTGAGAAGACCATGAATTCGACCCACTTCCAAACGTGGATTCTTTTGATCAAGAGCGTGTTAGAGTTACTAATAGTGCTGCAATTGGTAGAAAACTTTCTGATATAACGTACGATTAACAGTCATGGAGTATTGTCCATGGAAGGGGGTAGGTACTACTCTACTATGAATATTCCTCTTGCTGGATAAAAACCCTAAAATGACCTTTTGGATTATTCTTTACTTTTGGCTTTCTTTGTCTCCAAGTTACCCAATTTGATCCTCGGGAAATCATTGGCCGGCACTACACCGATATCTTCATTAACCTTTCTTTGATTTTACAAGATGACAAGAAGATCATCGTTTTAATTATATGTTGAAAAATTTAGGAGCATTTATAATCCATCATTATTTTACGCTCCAAATATTAATAACAATTAAGGTGAGTTATTGGAGAGAAAGAACAATGATTAAAGTAAATGAATTTCGAAACACATAAACTAGTTACAAAATCAGTCACCGAAACATTATGGATTGACACGATTTTTTTAAAAAGTGGATTTCACTACTAAATTTGTTGGGAAAATATTAGTAATTCATGTATTTTTTGTGATTAGTTATGTGTTTGATTTTTGTATCCTCGGTATTGCCGAATTAAAATAGATCAGGAGTGATACGAATAGAAAGAAATCATTTTTTTTTATTTAGTAAATTGTTGTTTGTAATCGAATTGAGTGGAAGATGACGTATGGTGCCTTTTGTTTGGACAATTATTCCGTAATTCTAAAATATTATGTGGCATTGTTTATATAAAATTTTACTTAATAATGTAATAATAATATTTTATATAATACAATAACAATTTACTTTTATTGTTTAGACAAGAGATAAAATAACTAACTTAATTAATGTGCATTGAAATTATTCATTTGCAAATAGCGTACGCCACGTAGTATTCTAAGATATAAGGACTTTCGAGCCGTGGTCATTCCATTCACGCAAAAACGACTCTAATCTAAACACGCCTAATTACGGAGTTTTAATAAAACTCAGAACATTAATGTTTGTTCTTCTTTTATTTTTATAATTAATCCTTCGTCTTGTTATTGATATAATAAACTGAATTCGTGTGAAGAAGTAATCTATCCTACTCCTAATTTTGCACAATGACACGTGATTACTCTCATAGAATCTGACACATTAGCTAGTGCTACTGCTACTGCTACTGCTACTGCTACTGCTACTGCTAGTGTTGTATGGGGTTGATTTGCACGTTGTGGCTAATCTACATACACTAAGGTGAGGCTACTTTTAGTAGCAACGGGAGTTTATTAAAAATATTTTTTTCACTTTTATTCAATTGTTAAGAAAATTATTTGTAAAATTTAAGAAAACTGAAATAAAGGGGGAAAATAATGAAAATATAAGAAAATTAATATTCGTTATTTGTTTAATTTGTAAAAAAGTTACTAGCTAAGAATTTAATTCTCAATCTTTTCCATGATGCATAAATTTGAACTTTTTACAGGACCTATTTTGTAATAAAACATTTTTTTACAGTAAAAAATATGATTGGGAAACCCCAATTTTTTTTTGGTTATTATTGAACACTGAACGAAGTCTTAAATTAATATTAAAAAATTTCATTCAGATATTTCTTTTTAATCTTTTTACTACAAACTAGCTATCAAAAACCTTTACCGACAAACAACATATAAAAAATAATAACTTTTTTCAGCTCTCTGGATTTGTTTGATGGCTAAAAGGCAGAACCCTTTAATTTTAGAGAAAAATCTATATACTTAGAAAAAGTATTCAGAATTTTATTTTGAAAATAATTTGTAGAGTGTAGATTCATATTTAATAGGATACGAAACACACTCTAAGTGAATCTTAACTACTAATTTTAAATTTTGAATAATTTTTTAAATATTCTTTTTGAATTCATAGCATTGTTGTTAGATTTAGTGAAAGTGCACTGACTCCAACACCTTAAAATATTAAGAAAAAAAAAAAGTTGGAAACCCATGAATGAGATCTAATATCTCCGTCTATTATATTTTAACACGCACGGGCCACGGCCGAGATTATTAAAAGGAAAGTTATTTGCGGCAATGCAATGTACTAACTTATTATTAATTGATTTTTATTTTTATAGAAAGCACCCTCGTGCTAAGACCAATAATACTTTAATATGTGGAGCTGGCGATGCTCCCGTAGCATCCTATTCTTCTCTTTGGGATCATTAAAAAATCAATATTTTTGTAAAAAATTCATTTTTTGAGAAGTATATAAATTTAAAAAGTTGATAACAAAAAACACTCTTACTATAATAATATTGACTAATTTTTGTTAAATAAATAAAAAAACTCACTTAATACACACATAAATTCTTCTTATTTAATATAAGTAGAGTAAAAATTAACTCCGTTGATCTCACAAGAACGAGCGTTGTCGATTACGAAGCTCATCATCGTTCCACAGTCAACCGAATTAATTCCTGTTTTTCCGTCAATTGAAAGTAAAAACCAAAAAACACAACCCCCAAATCCCGCTCAAATTTAAAATCACCCAAACACGTCCTTTATAAACCCCAATCCAGTCCTGCTCTCTCTCATCACCAAATCTCTCTCTCTCTCTCTCTCTCTCTTAATTAAAACTAAAAATAAAAAAATTAAAAAAATATGTATGAAAAATCTCTTAGATTATGTATGAGAAATTTTTCATACTTGAAATAATTTTTTTTAAGTTGTTCAATTCAATTAAAACTAAAAATAAAAAAATTTTAAAAAATATATATGTGAAATTTTTCATATTATGTTTAAGAAGTTTCTTATACTTGAAATAATTCTTTTTTTTAAGTTACACATTTCAATTAAAATTAAAAATAAAAAAATTAAGAAAAATAGTTCTTTGAAATAGTTCTTTTTTTAAGTTACTCATTTTAATTAAAATTAAAAATAAAAAAAATAAAAAAATAAGTATAAAAAATTTCTCATACTTGAAATAGTTCACATTTTTTACAAATTGCACATTATTTTAAAAACTAATAATGAAAAAATTAAGAAAAATAAGTTTGAGAAGTTTCTCATACTTGAAATAATTTTCATTTGTTCTTTATAAATTGCTCTTTTAATTTAAAATAAAAAATAAAAAATTAAGAAAAAATAAGTATGAAAAATTTCTCATACTTAAAATACTAAGAGTATTCTCAAATACTTGGCGTCTATATTTTTAACTAGATTCTTTAGATTTTGATTATAATTATTAATCATCTTATTCATCTTTCTGAATCATTGATTCACCGGAGCGGCAGGTAGAATGTCCTCACCGAATTAGAACAAGGGAGAGAGAGAGAGAGAGATCAAAAGAAGAAATTAAAAAATATGTATAGGAACTTTAAGTTGCTCATTTTTATTTTAAATTAAGAATGAAAAATTTTAAAAAATATATATAACAAGTTTCTCATATAAACAAACTATTAATTAGTTATCAATTTGTCTTTTAATAAACATTAGATACATTAAAGTTTGAATACATGATAAGAGAATTTAAAGTCTAAAAATGGTAAAAAAAATGCCGCTAATTAATTTTGGTCGTTTATTTTAGTAATTGTCTTCAGTAATGATAGATTTTCAATTTAAAATTATATCTAAATTTAGAGTGAGCCCATAACTTAACGTGGTATTTCTTTGAATCTCTTTATATAATGAATTTAGTGATTTTAAGCACAACGCGTTGTTATGTTTTTTAATAACTTTAGCTTTTTTTATATATATTTTTATAATCGAAACTATTTATTATGTAATATTTATTAAGTAGATTATTTTTTAAAAATATTAAATTAATCGAACATTAATAGCTAAGTAAGTAGATCACATTTATTAAAAAATAATTGAATAGTAATATAATTTTATAAAAAATAATTATAAACAAATATAATCAAATCAAATAATTACAAATATCTAATTAATTTAATTTTTATTTTGAATAATAAAATTAATAAATACTACAAAATAAATGATTCTTATTATTAAAATATGATTAAAAACAAAATATTCAAAAAGTATAAAATTATCAAGTGCAAAACCTAAATATTTTATAGTATTTTATATTAATTATCTCTAGATATCAATTTCAATAGTATAATTCGGTCAAAAAGATTCGGCACGGATAACATTTTCCATATAAGTATCACGTAATTTGACGCACATTATGTCGGGAAAGTACCTAATAACTTGTTAAATCAGCCCTACATCTAAACTCACCATATTTAGCCTGTGTTTAGTCGGATTTAAAAGTCAGATTTTTTAGTTTTTTTTATAAAAAAAAAAATTTATTTGATTTGTCTTAATTTGAATTTTTGATTTTTTTTAATAAAAAAATCATAATTTAATATCTACTTTTACTAAAAAACACTTATAAATTTAAAAAATACTAAAAAAAAAAAAACCTAATTCAAACACATGCATAAGTAAGTCAAAAGTGTTTGGAGGTTGGTAATGCGGTTGGAGTTGGACAAACCTTTCTAGATTTCAAGTGTAAGGTAGCAGTAGAGACAGTAGTATATATTTTGTGGCGCTTGCAAGTTGGAATTGAGAGAGAAGCAGCTGGCAGCTGGCAGCTGAGGCAGAGGGAAGAAAATGAAGGTGATAGAGAAGAGAGGAGATGCGTTGGGTGCGGAAGGGGGAGAAGCCAAGAAGGTGGTATTTGTTGGAATTTGTGAATTTTATTGGGCTTTTGAAATTCAGATTTCACTAGCTGGATCAATTACAATTGGATTGGCCATTCAATTGCAATTGTGGCCTGGAAACCAACAGC
>JAULJZ010187596.1:0-21431 GCA_032270985.1 Heliamphora pulchella | reverse complement strand
AAATAGTGAATTCAATTGGCCATTATTCTAGAATTATTGGCCATTATTCTAGAATTGATTTCTGAATTCAATTAACAATTCAATTGGCCATTCAATTGGCAATTAATTTCTCTTTTCAATTCAGTTGTAACTCTCAATGAGAGAAATTCTTTATATAGTCTCCTTTGGTATTTTGCAAATGTATAAAGCACAGACAAGAGGTAAGTGGAGAAACAGAATACAGGGAGAGGAGAAAGAGAGAGAGAGAGAGAGAGAGGCTGGATTACAATTGTCTGTTGTGAGAGAGAGAAAGGCAGACGGGGTGCGTTCGAGTAGCCGATCTTTGGTGGTGTTCCAACGTTCGGGTCAACCGTTTTATCTTGGGAGAGTGACGCCGATGGAGAAACCTATAATACCCTTGGTAGGCGGTGAATTATTATTAAGAAAATTGCGTTTGCAGGACTCGGTTTGCATATTCTGTTCATGTTATTTCTGCAATTTTATTTTTTTATAAATTCTTTTTATTGTGATCTTTAAAAGTTAATAAACTTGTATTTTTTAAACCACCGAGCATTTCTTATGGCGTTATATCTCTCCCAATATTTCCTTCCTTTATTGCATACAAAATGTGTTCATGTTCTAAGAGTCAGAGAGTACAAAAATTTGACGGTTCGCTGTACCCGTAGATTAGAGTGCTTCTTCTCCTAGTGTTGATCGTTGTATCATAAGAGATTGATATCCATGAAACCCATTAGCACTTGTGTGAGGAACAAATCTATCTTAAGAAAATAGCGTCTAACGCTAGTCTCGATCATCTACAATTTTGGATTTTGCGACTATTTGTAAAAATTTATTTATAGTTCTTCAATTTCTGTTTCTGTTTGTTTGTGATAGTATAGTATTAGATTTTTTTTATTTGTTTTCAATCCATTTTTTGACCAACAAGTATCTCTGAAATAATATTTTAAATAAATACTTATTAAAAAATATTCACAATATATAACAGTTACAAAAAAAAACATAACTGTTCTAATCTTCCTTATAAATTATAAGATTTATATAATTATACATATACTTATGAAACATCTATCATACATATCAGATTCAAACGAATCGAGAACAATCACAAGTTACAAAGATGACTAAATCAACGTGATAATTCGACAAAAACCCTACCAATTAAACTTTTGAGCCCTAAATCGCGAAGATCGATCGCGAAAATACAGATAATAAAAGGGTAGAGAGAGAGAAAGAGAGCAATTACAATGATGGAGTCGCAGAACATGTTGGTCGTACGTTACGGAGCTATAGATGTGACGAAACACAAATTGTTCACAAAAGAGAAAAATTACGTACACTGCATTGTACAATGCATTGCACCATGCATGTTACATTGCATTCATATGTGTCAACCAAAATTAATGGAGGTGGCCCACTTATTTTATCTTATAACATTTTTTAACTACCACATGCACATGCTATGTAATATGCATTATATCAGGTGGTGTGTGTTAGGTGTATGGAACCTAGTTATTTTTTGGGAAGTCTGACCTATGACTCGACCTGTTTCAGAGGTATCACAATTTAAAATGAATTTTTGTGAGATTTAGCCCATAAAACGAGGTTTGGGGTAGCGGCCTTAAGGAATTTTTTTGACTTGTTTTGGTTTCTAACCTTATTATGGATTTTTATATATTTGTTGCTTCTATTAGTATTTCTGAAACCTTTATAATATTGTATCACTTCTTCTTATAGTGAAAACCATCACAACTTTATAGATGTAAGCTTAGTTTTGAGTGAACTATATAAAATCTCTTCTTCTTTATGTAATTACACTTTTTCTCATTTATTATTTTCGTTTTTTGCCACAAGTATTGTGAACAACTAAAATAATTACATAAATCTCCATCACAAGGATCGGGAGAGTAAATTAAAATCACTTATCACAATTGACCGTTTATGCAACATCAAATGGGCTAATAAACCAAGAAAGAAAAACTCTCACGTATTGCCCAAACTTCATTCTTTTAGGGGAGTCTGGACCTTAATGCAGTCTTTTGCACATATTAACGTTGCGAGAAAAATAATAAATGAGCTAAAGAATCAGTTTGAAGAAGTAACCAACTCAACCACTACCTATTTTCTTGAATGTCTCACCAAAAGCCTCTTTTCTATTTCTTATCTTTTAAAACTCTTTGTTATAAAAAGGTTTTATTAGCAAATCTATCAGGTTTTTTTTTTTTTTTTGTATTTATAAGGAAATTCAATTAAAACTTTATTTGAATTTAAGAAGAAATGAAATTCTTTATTTAAAAGAAATTTATAAGAAAATTTTGAACTTTAAAGAAAAGAATAAGTTCCTTTCAAATGAATCTTAGATGAGAAATCAATTATTTGAATTAAATCTTTTAACCAAAATTTCCTGAACCTACTAAAGTACATTCGTGCAGCATTCATATTACTATTTAACAACATACAACTAGGAGAGTAACAACATTTATAATTTATATAACAAAAAATAACAGAACAAATTAAAATTTCTTCTCCAGCTCCCTATTAACTTCCAGTTACGTGTCACCTGGATTCACAATTTACAACAATTCATTAACAATGCTAGTGTAAGTGCATAATATCAAGATTTCTAATTTACCATGAATGTTCTAAGTTCAATTATATTTTGTTAGGAAAATCGCCTTTATGTACAAATATCATACCAACGGTTATCTAGTGACATCCATCATTATCTTGTCTAATTTTTGATATTTTTTTTATCCCCCGTGAGATCTTTCAGTATTATTATTTTTTTATCTCCCGAACCGAGACCTTTTGGTATTTTTATTTGTCTGCCCCGCGCCAGAATCTTTTATACAAACCAAACTTAACTATATTCAAAATTTGTAGTCAGATAAAAAATCATGCTAGATATTTATGGCATAAAATTTATAATTTCATAAACTCATAAACATATTATTTGATTTAAAGTAGAGTACGTAAGAAAAATCGAGAAATCTAAATATCCATGAACTCACTGACTTAATTAAAAATTCAGCCGATTAATCTTTATCCAAGAACTCCCGATCTGGATAAATACATAAAAATACTAATATTAGAAAAATTATCATAGTTTCGTTTATTATTCTATTTTAAAATTCTAAATTTTAATTGTATTAAAGTTATATTTAATATTTTATCTTAAGTTGCTAACTTTTACTTTTAAAATTTTATTTTTATTAAAAGTCTTATAAAAAAAACTAACCAAAATCTCATTAATGCAAAAATACTAATTTTAGAAAAAAAGTCATAATTTTGTTAATTTACAATTTTTAGAAAAACTTTTATAATTTAAATTTCTAAACTTTATTTTATTGTATAAAAACTTTTATTATCATTTTTAAAATATTTTATCATAGGTTTTAAATTTTTAATTTTAAAGGAAAATTAAAGATAAAAAATAAAAGTACTAACTTAATAAAATTCTTTATATTTCCTATTTTACTTTCATAAAATTTATTTTTATTAAAACCTTTATTTATTTTTTTAAAACTAATTAACACATCACAGTGGCTTAACATGCACAACCTAAAAAATCCAACATGAGCAATTATTCCCACGGAGATATGCATGAAACGGGGGGTGAAGCACATGCGCGGGTAGGTCGGTTCCATTTTTTTTTTTGACAATCTTTGGACCCTCCGTTTGGGCAATTCGAATGTCAAATTTGGCAGACCTTTGCAGCTACGCGAAGGTGGTCGCGAGGTGATTTTAACTAAACTTATGGCAACAGGTTCTGAGATCTGTGGTGACAGTGGCGGTGGTGGTGGTGGGTGGCCAAAAGTAGCTTGATGAAATTGATTTTCGAAACTCAAATGAAGAATTTTCGTTGGTGGCGATTCTGAGGTGGTTTCGGGGCGACTGTGGAGGTTCATGGCGGTGTCTAGGTGGTTGAGGCAGTGGTCGGTGGTGTGTATGGCGTTACTTGGGGGAGGAGAGGGAGAGATTGATAGAGAAACCGAGAGAGAGAAGAGAGGCCGGCGGTGGGTTTGGCCAGGGGAGGGGTCGCCCGCAGTAATAGGTGGTGGCAGCGCCGACAGCGGTGGAGGCATGGAGGTGGCAGCGTGGTTGGTCGCAGCTCGTAGTGTGGGGTGTAGTGCGTCGGCCCCCTCTAGCTTCTTCTTTATAGAACTTCTTCTTCTTCAATATTTTTTTGTTGCTTCTTCAGAGAAGTTCTTCTTCTGTTTGATTGTGATTTTTTTTGTTGTTTTTTTTTGGGTAATTACACTTACCTTTCATGAGATTTTGGTTAAATACAGTAAATTCCACATTTTTGGACAAATTACACTGACCTCTCTTACAGACTAAAATATTGTTACAATGACACATCTTAGCAGTTAACGCCGTTAGGGTTCCATTTGGGTCATTAAATTTGTTTCCATTTTGCCCCTCAAATGCAGGGCATCAAATCTGTTTCTCTCTTTTTTTAATAAAATTTATAAAACAATAATTCTTCGATTTGAATTCGCTAGAATAATTTACCGGCGATTGAAGCTGTTCACTAGCAGCGTTAGGTTGTTAAAAGGGTAGTGAACGTTGTCGATCGAGAAATAATTTATATTTTACAATTGATTGTGAGAGTAATAGCTCAAAAAAAAAGAAAGGAAGAGGAAGAACGGGCGCCGCACAGAGAGAGAGAGAGAGAGAGAGAGATGAGATTTGGGGGGGTTTTGCCGCGCGGCTTCTTCCTCGCCGGTGGTGATGGCACGGCGGTGGACGGCGACGACTGGCATGACAGTGGCGTGGCGACTGGCACGACGCTGCTTCTCTTCCCCACTTCTTATTTTCTTTTTTTATTATTATTTTTCTAACCCTAACCAAACTTAATGCTCTGGGGTAAAATTGTCTTTTCATTAATTTCGTTAACGGCGTTAACTACTAAGGGGTGTTAGTGTAATTTTTTCAAAAAGGTGGAGTTGACTGTATTTGACCAAAATCTTATGAGAGGTCAGTGTAATTTACCCTCTTTTTTTGTGTGCATATAACTCAACTCTCATGTTAGTTTTTGTGTGAGAAAAATGGGAAGGGGGGCATAGGGTTTTTATAGGCGTGCACAATGACAGATGTCCTTAAGACGTGCCAGCGTGCATTTTTTTTTGCCAAGTGTTATAATTTTGGATATTTTTTGCCTTACAAGATTTTAGTTTTGGAAAAATTTTAAAAATTTAATATAAAATTTTAATATTATTTTATGAATTATTGTATAAAATTTTTTGAACTATATAGTATAGTATTCTTTCAAAAATTTTATTACTCATATTTTAATAGATGTAAGTTTTTGAATTTCGATTTTAAAATTAACTATAATATTTTATCAAGAATTGCGTTTCAAGTCTTTTTAAATTTTAATTACTGTTTGTTTTTCTTTTTTATTTAATTACCTGGTGTTTCATTCTCTCCACCTTTAGTAAGTTTGATCATCCAAACTTTTCTCAGATTAAATTAGAAAGCGTTGCACTTTAGGTGAAGGTTTTAGATATTGGCATCGTATCGATAGGGGTTAGGTTGCTCGATAACCAATATCACCGAAGGTCACATCGCAGATTCTATATATCTCGTGGGACAGACTACCCTCTATTTGCAGGTTGGGATATCAACAATTGTGCTCCTAAAGGTCCTGGTGTTCTCATAATCTTTTTAGCTAAATGAGACGATACAAAGGGTTGCGTCGAATTGAGTTAAATAATGTGTAAGCTGGTAAGGAGTCAGATGGTGAGTTACCTGCGATCACTTACTTTCTCGTTCTGACTATCTCTTAGGACTAGGGCTACATCCTCTCTTGCCTTTGATCATTGTTGTCATTCTTCTATGCCTCAAATGGCAGTCTCATTGCATTCCCAGCCCTTTGATTTGAGTTTCCTCTTCCAATGTTGGCTGCTAGAAGTTTCGAACAATTTTTCTAAGCATGTCCTTCCATGCCGTAGTTAAAGCATTTGCTGGTCGCCTTCCAACAGACTCTTGAGTGAGTCTTTTCGCACGTTGAGCAGGTAGTCCTCTAGTTTTCTCTTTTTATCGTCCTCACGTCGCACTTCTTTAAATTCTCCTCTCTCATGTTTCTTGCACTCGTGATTTGACGTTTTCTTTTTTCAGAGAACTTTCGACTTTTGTTGTTCTCGTGTTCTACCAACAATACTCGGTCGATGATGTCAGCATAAGTGGATAGCCTTAGAGGTCGAATCATTTTTCAATTTCTAGTTTCAATTCGCCTTCAAATTTTTGTGCCTTTATGTGTTCGGTGTGAATCATGTGTGGAGCGTGCTCAGCTAAGTTAGTAAACTTTGCCTAGTATTCTGAAATCATTGTTCCTCCTCATTGCTTGAGTTGTTAGAACTTACTACACTTAGCGTCTCGTAGGGACTGGGGAAAATACTTCTCCCAAAAACAAATTAGGAATTGATTCCATTCCATTTGTGAAAATTGTATGATTTCTTTATTTAAAATTCTTTTCAATAAATAATTTCTTTCTTCTTAAATTCAAATAAAGTTTTAATTGAATTTCCTTATAAATAGAAAAAAACTGTTAGATTTGCTAATAAAACCTTTTTTTATCAAAGACTTTTAAAAGATAGAAAAAGATTGAGGCCTTTTGTGGGTTTAACTTAATTGCCGGTCACTGACGTTATTCGAGAAAATGGATGGTCACACACACTCGGGTCAAGACACCAAAGTCGTTCACTTCATGCCAAGTAGATCGGATCCACGAATTTCTAAATGCTAGTCATGCTCTATCTTGCTCCAAAATTCTTCGTGCAAGGAAATCACCTTTCTAATTGAAGAAGTAATGTATTGTTGTATAGCTTGTGAAGGTGTGAGAGTTTCTAGTTTTCTCAAATCAACATTCGGCTACTTTTAAAAAGTGATTGTATGGACTTGATGCAGGTAACCTGAAGGTGTGAGGAGGATGCTGGTACTTAGTTGCACACATCAAAGGAGAAATAGTGCCCAAAGTTTGTTTGTATCGACCATGAAAGGACTTCCACCATGTTTTTCAGTTAGTTTGGTAGCCCGATAAGCCATAACAAATGTAGCCTAGCACAGAAGAGAAGGTCTAGTTCCATGCGACCAAACAAAAGATTCAGGGGTGAGAATCCAAAGACTCCCATCAAGCCAGGGGCTGAAACTTTCAGGAGTAGGGAATTCATTAATACGATCTTCCAAGGATCAATCCATAAAATTCTCCCTCAGATCAATGATAGATCGTGCCTCATGTGGCCGCCTAAACTACCAAATTTGGCTATTCAAGGCGCGATAAGAAGGGGAGTAATGTAGAGACACTCCTACCATCGAGAGAGGGGCCATAAGATGAAAGATTGTAGGGCTTTCATGTGACATCTAAAAGATTTAGTCTAACATGGACATCTGGGAGAGTTCATAGATGAAGGAGCTGACAAGAAAAAGTCGGTTGAAGCTCTACAGGTCGAGCAAGCGTCTAGGCCAACCAACTGCGGAGTCATCCATATGATCTACGGTCTAGCAAATGTGGAGCAGAAGAACGCTATTAGGGGGCATATGAAAAAGTTAGGCCTTATCATAGAGGTGATGAAAGTCCAAGCAGCAAGCAGTAAGAGATCGAGAACAAAGGGGTATACGGGACAAATTTCGTTCTCAGATGCAGAATCAGAGCGGGTGCAACACCCACTTAGCAACACTCTGGTAATATCTCTGAACCTATACTATTTCGATGTCAAACAGGTGCTTGTAAATCAAGGGAGCTCAGTCGAGATCATGTATTATAACCTTTTCAAGAAAAACTTGGCCTAAATGATCTGATTCCAGTCCACAACCCACTTATCGGGTTCAACTAGTGGCCCGTCTGGCCATTGGAAAGAATTGTGATCCTAGTTCGATTGGGAACAATCTAGGTCCTGATCAATTTCTTGGTCGTTGATGTACCTTCGACCTACAACGCCGTTATGAGACAAACGTGACTGCACGAATTGAAAGCAATTCCCTCCACTTATCATTAGCTGTTGAGATATCCTGCTAATGAGGAAGTGGAGATATTCTATGGTGACCAGGATACCTCAAAGTAGTGTTTTGTCACAGCCTTGAAGGCCGAGATCCCAAAGAGCAAGTCAAGATTGTAGAGGTCCCTGACCAACCCGTTTTAGAAGACGTGAGGGGAGAAGCAAAGGATAAACCCATGGAGGAATTAGAAACTGTGAAGACCAATCCTAGTGATTCAAAGAGATTTTTTCTACTCGGCTCAACTATGGCCGAGCAAGAAAAAGGGAATTTCTTTAGCTGCTATGAGACAATATTGAGGTATTCGTATGGACTCCTTATGAAATGCTAGGAGTAAACCCAAACTTCATCTGCCATGCACTAAACATTAGCCTACTTTCAAACTTGTAAAAGAGAAGGGTAGGCGCCTGGCCCTGCACCATATTCAGGTTGTGGTCGAGGGGATGGGGAAATTAATTGAAGCAAAAGCTATTAGAGAAGTCCAGTACTTAGAATGTTTGTCCAACACAATCATGGTCAAAATGAAAAATGACAAATGGAGAGTTTGTGTGGATTTTACAAACCTTAACAGAGCCTGGCCAAAGGACAGATTTCCCTTTCCCAAGATCGACCAACTTATGGATTTAACAGCAGGACGTCAACGTATGAGCTTCTTAGATGCATATCGGGGGTACTAACAGATCATTATGCTCAGCTCCAACTAGGAAAAGACAACTTTTATCACCTTGTGCAAAACGTACTACTACAAAGTGATGCCATTTGGGCTCAAGAACGCTAGGGAGAACATTGTAAACGATGGTGACGAAGACGTTCGCGGGTGTTTTGGGTAAGACCATGAAAGCATATATAGACGACATGGTTGTGAAATTCAAAAAGTGCAAAGATCATCTCACAGACCTCTAGAGCATCTTTGACATCCTTAAAGTTCACAGAAGCTGATAGGGATGGTCGCGACCCTGAACAGATTTATTAGCTGAGCTTTAGATAAGTGTCGACCATTCTTTTTGACTTTAAAGAAAGGGGAAAGATTCACTTGGACTAAGGAGTGTGATCAGGCCCTTCAAACTCTAAAAGAGTGTCTATCCTTCCTGCCGCTACTCTCTACCCCAAAAGAAGTCCATACCTCTACTTAGCTGTATCTCAGCACGCCGTTAACGTCGTACTCATCAGAGAAGAGGAGAAGCAACAGAAGCCAGCGTACTACGTCGGCCATACTCTAATGGGGTCAGAGACGGGATATCTATCCTTAAAGAAGCTAGCCTATGCTCTAATCATCACATCGCGAAAGCTGCAACATTACTTCCAAGCACACTCGATCATCGTCCTCATAAAGTATCCTCCTAAAGTCATTTTTTCGAAGACTGACCTAACGGGGAGAATGACTAAATGGGTTGTCGAGCTGAGAGAACACGACATCAATTTTTAGCCCAGAAACACCATCAAGGCCCTGGTATTGGTTGACTTTATTGTTAAGTTTTTCAAGAACGAACCAGGATTATAAGAAGAATCATTCGAGCAACACCCTATGATCAAACAGGACTCAGTGGAACATGGAGACTACAAGTTGATAGGGCATCTAACAACAAGGGAGCAGGAATTGGACAGTCCTTACCTCCCCGGAAGAAGTAATCTTAGAACAAGCTTTGAAGCTTAGCTTCAACACTTCTAACAACAAAGCTGAGTATGAAGTGTTGCTGCTCGGGCTAAAGGCTTCAAAGAAATTCTGCATATCAAAGTTAAAAGTTTTCAGCGATTCTCGACTAGTTGTCAATCAGCTAAAAGGGGAAATATAAAGCAAGGGATGATCGAATGGCTAAATACCTCGACAAGGTTATAGCGGCCCAAAAAAAATTTAAAACTGTTAAAATCGAACCAATGGGCCATGCAGGCAACAGCCATGCCAATGCACTAGCAAGTCTCACCTCGGCAATAGCCACGACTGAGGAAAGAACCATAGTGGTAAAATTCCTCCCCAAACCAAGCATAGATTGTTCACAAGAAATTCTGCAAGAAATCCTTCGAGCCACGTAGTCACTGTCTTGGATGGATCCCATTACAAGATTTTGAAGCACAATAACCTTTCAGCTAAGAAGAATGAAACACATACCTATTATGCGTGCACCCTGACTTGATGGAGGACCTACTTTATGAAATCCACAATGAGATCTACGACAGCCATGCCGGGGGGACGATCCTTGGTCCACTGAGCTATCTTTTAGGGATACTAGTGGCCTTACATGCAGAAAGATGCCCAACAGTATGTGAGGAAGTGTGAGAAATGTCAAATATTCTCCCCTCTCATCCATCAACCTATGGGAAAGTTAAATCTTTTGTCCAGCCCTTGGCTGTTTGCACAATAGGGGTTTCATATAGTCGGGCCCTTCCCTAAGGCGATTGGCAACAAGAAGTTCATAATCGCAGCAATGGGCTACTTCACCATATGTGTGGAGGCCGAGCCACTCGCTAATATATGGGAGTCTGACGTAAAGAAGTTTGTATGGAAGAATGCGGTAACCAGATTCAGGATCCCCCTTACTCTCATTTCGGACAACGGCACTCAGTTTGATGGAAGACTATTTTGGTAGTTCTGTGTCGAACTAAAGATAAAGTTCAATAACTCCACTCCAACATATCCGCTGTGCAATGGCCAAGCTGAAGCCTCGAATAAGACTATCTTAGACAGAATCAAGAAGCGACTGGAAAAGGTAAAGAGAATATGGCTGGACAAACTTCCTCATTATACTATGGGCCTACCGAACTATGCTATGAAGATCTACAAGAGAGACCCCATACTCAATTACCTATAGCACGAAAGTAGTAATACCATTGGAGATCGACCTTCCCACCATGAGAAATGATGAGTACGACCGCAAAGAAAATAGGAAGCTTCTGGTCAAAAACTTAAACTCGGCCGAAGAATGATAAGAGGAAGCACTGCTTAAGATCAGGTCTTATCAATAGGAAATGACCCAGGAATAAAACCAAAAAGTCAAACCAAGAGATTTCGATCCCGAAAATATAGTTCTGAGAAAAGTTATGGGAAATACAAAGGTGTCGGTGGGGGCAAAGCTACGGCCGAACTGGGAGGGACCTTACAAAGTCCAGAGAGTCGTGGGCCGTAGGAAATACTACCTTGAAGATGCATATGGAAAGAAAGTACCTCGTTCGTGGAATTCAACCAACTTATGGGTTTTCTATCACTAAGCACTTTGTATCCCTTAAACTTGTAAAATCAAAGAACGAATGTTTATGAAGATATTTTGTCTCGCTTTGTCTTAACACTCAACTTGATTTAGTGGCCTCCCTTCATCTTTCTATCCTTCAAGTAGGCCAACTCAGCCTTGAGATTAGAACAATTTCTCTCGAACTAGAATAGTTCCAAGGGTTTCTAACAACCCTTTTAAGCCGGCCAGCTCGGCCATGAGATTAGAATAATCTCTGAAACTAGAACAGTTCCAAGGGTTTCTAACAACCCTCTTCAAACAGGTTAGCTCGGCCCTGAGATTAGAATAATCTCTCCTGTGCTTGAAGAGTTACCAGGGGTTTTTAACAAACTCTCTTGCGAGATTATCTCAGGCCACCTTTTTGGGAGTGAATCCAAGGGATAGGTTTTCCTAAGAAGGGGAGCAAATCCCACTACTTATAAGACGAGCTCAACTCGCCCAAGGTAGAAGCATACATGTAAAAGGAACTCGAGAGAATAAAAGGGAAACAAGACAAAAGTGCATAAAGACAATGTTAACACAAAATGATGTCATTTCATTTAAACAAAACATTACATCAAACAGAGCCTGGCCTTACACCCATAAAATTGACCGAGACTCTAAACTTGAAAAAAACAACAAAAACACGAAAAGAAAAAAGGCAACAAGGAGAGCGAGCTCGGGGATGAAGATTCAGGCTTGGTTATCTACCACCTCAAGTTGAGTTTTGCCTTCTCCTTCTTCATGACCGTTGTTTGGTATCTCTACAACCTCCTCCTCAACGAAGGCAAGTATACAACGGCTGGTGGTCATTTCTTGAGTAACCCTAGGCTGAGGGAGGGGGAGCTCAGTTGGAGCTTCTCGATCGGTATGGGCGTCTCCACCCTTTGGAAAGCCAGGAGATCTTCGACAATAGAGGCAGCACCATAAGGTAAGGGAACCTCAAACCACAGTGCCGAGTTTAAGGGTACCCATGCCTTCTCTAGACCATGTTTGTAACCCAGGGCAAGTAGCTCAGCGCGGGCGCTCAGAACCTCCTTTGATCATGAGATGAGATTCCCACTCATCCCAACCCTATTGCCAGTTGTAGTCGCCCTGTTTCTCGCAGGCAGCCTTGTGGTTAGTTACTGTCTTTTTAAAGGTTTCCACCTTAGCTTTCGAGGAGTTCAGGAGAATCCTCAATTCAGTATTTGCTGCCAAAGTCAAGGCAGCATCTTCCTTGGCCTTTCTTGCCTCTTCTTCGACGGACCAAAGTTTCTCTTCCAACTCTTGCCAAGCCGTGGCATCTGAGACACGAGCAGCTTTGGCCTCTTTTAGATACTTTTGAGTTCGTTCAAATAGTGTCCCCACCCTCTAAGCTTCTCTTGATAGCTCGGCATAATGGTCTTGAAGTATTGTGATCGCCTAGAGACGTAAGGACACGAAAACAATTCAGTACAGCAAAGAAAAATGAGTTAAGCCAAAGATTATCATTTTCTTAACAAGTATGAGATGAGAGAAAGAAGCTTACTCCTACGCAGAGTTGATAAACCCTACTGAAAAGGGTCGGTGTGGTTTGTTAAGAGTGATCCACGATGTCGAGTGAAAGGGTGAGCCTCCTCACCAAGCTATAGGTCACTCTCTCATCCTTGGAAGAATCACCCATATGGAGTTGGCAACCTTCCATGGAAAATGTAGGGGCCCAGGCTGTAGGGGCGTCTTGCCTCTCTTGTTCTCAATGCTGCTCACCAATAGAGGTGCCATCCCCACGAACCAGCCGACGTCGTTGAGCAGCTCAGTTTTCAAAGTTGATGCTGGCTAGACGGTAATGGGGTGCCTCTTGCTCGATGGGAGGCAGCAATGACATAGCCACCTCTTTGGTTGTAAGAGGAGGTGGAGGAGGAACTTCTGGAGCGTGCTCCCTTAGTGGTGGAGGTAGCAGAGTGATCCTCACCATGGGGGTGGCTAAGGTACTGGCCACATTGGTACCTAAAGTCGCCTCCCTAATGTTGAATGAGGTTCTCACTCTCGACATCGTTATTCCAGCAGGTTGGTGGGTAGCGGTTGGGGTAGATGCAGGTGCTGGTGGAGTTCTTCGCCAAACTTTCCCTCGATGCTGAATTTCTTTTCTATAATTGGGCGTGTATTCCAGTAGGTCAAGGGCAGAGTGACCTTCTTTGATTGCCAGGTAGCATTGAAGCTCGACAATGTTGGATTGCCACTTCTGTCGCCTTACAAGAGATACCTTTGCAAAAAGTCAAAACAAATGAGATAAGTCCCATTGGCATATATATAACGCAAAATTATGGAAATACATTGAAAGGGAAGCCAAACTGACCTAGACTCCCAAGGACCCTTGGGATAGATTGGTCCGCAAGTCTAGCACGATTGGGTTAGAACTTGAAGTCTTCGCCTGCCATGACGTAGTCATCACTATGTTTCTTTGATTCAGGGAGGTCGTGAACCATCCTCTGGGCAACGCTCCTTTAGCGGAGGTAATAGGTTTCGTCTTGATTATGGGCAAGCTAGTTGTGGAACATCTCAAAGACATCAAGATTCAAGCTAAAAGGATGGTTGATCTCAGTCACCCCCATCACGACCATAATAAAATTGATTAAAACTTACAAGAGCATAAGACGACATTGGGCAAACATCTCCTTAAGGAGTGGATCCACGGGGAAGCAAACCCCAGCCTCTATAATCAAGGCAATAGGGAAAGCAATTTCATTTTCTCTCTTGAGGTTAGGTGCCCCGAGCACATCTAGATCACACTAACAAACTATGAATGGGGCCGAGATATTACATTTGGCCCGAAAAGCGGCCTTGGAGAAGGGGGTGTTAACATCCTTTACAAATTTCCCTTTTTGGTTATGACTCGAAGAAGGTCAAAAGAATAGAAAATGGGGGGAAGGATTACAGTCTACTTAAAAACCCAAACCAAGGCAGTAAGGTGAAGGTGTTTTCGTCAAAAGAGAGGAGGAAAAGAAAACCCGAGGTAAGAACACTTGAAAGGGAAAAAGAAAAAAAATCGAAAGAGAGAAAAACGAGAGAGACATACAAAATATGGGACGAAATCGACGATAGAGAGTGGTGGAGAAACCATTCTACAAAGGTAACTCATGGCGGTAATAGGGTTTGCCAGAGGCGGTTTGCGATGCCAACAGGTGCTGTATAGCAAATGCACAGCACCGTGTTGTGCATGGTTTTTAATTTAATTTTTGAATATATTTTTATGATCGAATATATTTATTACGTAGAGTTCATTGAGTTTTTTATTCTCATAAAGATTTAGGTTGATTCAATACCTATAGCTAAGTGATCAAATAACATTTGTTTTACAGTTTTTTCTCAAAATTATAATTTTTGTTCATTTATTTATAAAACAATATTATGCAATCATTTGATTACAGGTATCGGACCAATCTAAATTTTTATGTAGAGGAAAGAGAGCTATTTTGGTAACAAAATGAGAGAACAACAAGAGGTATTCGGGGAAGATTGGGAGAATATATATATATATATATATATATATATATATACACACACACACACACACTAGCCGGCACACGCGATATGTGTGCAACTCAAATTTTTTTAAAATATTAAAAATTAATATATTTTTAATATTATAAAATTTAATTTAATAAATAAATAATATTTATGCTAATTCTTCACATGAAATTACAAATCAATTTAGAATCATAATACCACCATTACCGTATGTGCATATCTATACTATATGTAAAGGAACTTATGAGTTTTGAAACCCTGTCACATAAAGAATCCACAATCAAAAAATTGGTCAATAAAATTAGAAAAGTATAAGACAACTTATACTCATCAAATTGATACCAATCTTAAAAAATTCATATACACATATCAGTATTTACCAATAACATATAACAAGAAAAAAACAAAAGGAGAAATTTTATAATTTAAGAAAACAAACTTTAAATTTAAAGGAATTTTTTAAAATTTTTTTAAAAATATAAATAAAATTTAATAAAATTATAGTAGGGCCATTGGCCCTCTCTGGACTCCATGTAGCTCTGCCCATGCTACAATTCCTTTTTAATAGATAAAAAAGGAGAAGACGAAACCCATGGGAGAGTATTCGACAGAAGTAGAAAAGGCATAAAAAAGATCAGTTTGTCGATCAAGCACTAAAAACAGCACAACTCTCTCTCTCTCTCTTAAACCATTGCTTGGGAGCAAAAAAATGATTTATATTTAGAAACAAAAATGTTGAACAATGTTCAAAATATTATCATATTTGTAAAATAAGTTTATTTAGAACTCGTTTCAACCATGACAAAAATCGTTGAATAGTTTTTAAAATATTATTCATTTTTTAAAAATACTTTTTTAGATCCAATTCAACCGTAACAAAAACTGTTGAATGATGTTCTGAATATTATAAAATGAGGGATGCTACCCATCTCGAAGCTTTTACCAAAAAAATTGACCGAAAGAACAACTTCCTGATTGAATTGGAATCTTGAGCATGACTTGGATTGAATTTTGAGTTCTTTTATTTTTCTATTGAATTTTTTTTATACTTCCAAAAATTAAAAGATTAATGCTAAATATGAAAAAAAAATTCATATATTTTTTTAATTTTGTTACTTGTTTTAGAAAAAAGTCACTTTAAGATTTTCATAAGAATTAGTTTTAGGATTAATTGGGTTTTAGTCCCATTTTAGAAGTATGTAAAAGTTTTAGTTCAACCTGGTTTTTTGTACTTGATTTAGTCTTTTTATTCAAATTTTATGATTTTTTTTGTCCAACATGTCATTTACCAACCAGTGCCTTATTTTTATTTTAAATGCTTTGATTATATGATGCATATCTTATATAGAAATCGGTGATGTATTTTGTATTTAATCTCCCTGATTCTACGATGCACATTAATCACAAGATCATCTTGACTTATCACTTTGTTTATGAAAAATATTATATTTTTCTTGATTTTAAGTATCAGTTTCATTGATTTGTACAATATCTTGCAATTTAATTAGGCGGACACATTTTCCTGTTTAGATAATATTTTTAGACGTAAGCATCAAAATTTGTCAAAACTCATAAAAATTCAAAAGTGGCAAGTGATTTAGTTGGAAACTAAAAATCAACTAATTTTCCTAGCTTAGAATAGATTTCAACTCATTTTTCAATTTGTTTATTGCCATTTCGTTGTGCTCCAAGTATTATTTACGTTTACAATTTGAAATCTTTCAGATTTTTACTAGTATTTATATGTTGTTGTTAGAGTGGATTGTTTTCATTTCGATTTTTTTTTATTTTAAAAATGTAAAATTGTTTATTTGTAGATATGAAATCAATTATTTTTTTTCTTCGATTTATGGATATGAAATCAATTTTTCTCAAGTGATTCACTCTCCATGTTTTGAAGGTAGTTCACATTTGTTTTTTTTTGGAACGTTTTATGTTTTGTTGGCTTCGTGTATTCAATATAGTTCATATTGATTTTATTTTGAACTTTTTATTTTTTAATTTTTTTCTTGCATAATTACAGGATAAAATATCATGGTGGTTTTGGTCAAGCATATATGAGATTTTTTTAAAAACTTATTCTGTCATATTTATAAGTTGAAACAACAGTAAATTTTTCTGAATACGAAGTAAACTAATACATTTATCAGTTAGAACAAATGTAAAATTTTCTGATTCCAAATACATCTAATACATTTATCAGAGTACTTGATAAAATTTATGTTTCATATATTTGGTAGTTGATATAATGCTTTTAGCAATTCTATAAAATTTTATAATTTGAACTCAAAAAATAATTATAATTAGTTGTAATAACAGTGCAAGTTACAAAATCAAAAAACAAATGATACATTTATTAGTTGCTCCAACAGATACAGTTATTAGTTCACACAATAGTGTACTTTCTTATGTCTGTATTCTACTGATACATTTATCAATTGTTCAAACAGTGCAATTTTTAGAATACATATTTAACTAATACATTTATCAGTTCAAATAATAGTGTACTTTTCTGTCTATATTCTACTGATACATTTATCAGTTATACCAAAAGCGATACATTGAACCAACAATGCAATTTTCAAAATACATCTCAAGATTTAATGTTATATTTTTGCAACGTCGAAGATGAAGACGACGACGACTGAGGATAAAGACGGCAATAGAGTTAGGGTTGTGGTGATTATGCCGCAAAATTTTGGAGAGAGATTTTTAGAGAAATTTTTGGAGAAATTTGGGAGAGATTTTGTCACTCTCTAAACTCCGGTTCACGTGAAACACCCACAAACAACCAGATAAAATACTAAACCCAGAAGTTACTCACAAATTAAAGCGTATATGCATTTAATATATTTTCCAAAAAGACTTATATTACATGGTTCCAACACCAGAAAATATGTTGTAAGCATACATGATCAAAAGAGCTACAAGGACGACTACAGATCTTCCGCCCCAAACTGGAACCTCTAGATCGACCTACGTGACCAGTTCCTGAAAAATATTTCAAATCCCACACTGTGAGCCAGAGCTTAGCAGATACTAGACAACCATGAAATAAAAGCTAAGCATGCTAGGAAAGTAATGTGCGATTTTTAACTCACTTTGAAGCCTTAAAATAGTTTTCACAAACAAACGGGATGCAAGGATAAGAACAATTTTTGACTCACAGGAGCCTCGAAAATGGTTTGAACAAAATAATTTTATATTACGACTCACGCGAGTCTTAAAAACAGTTTGAAATTGGTTTTATACATCCCACATTACTTCACATGCAATCCATGTACCTTCTCGGGTTTTTACTGAGGGATCTCAACCCCAACTAATACACCTTCTCAGACTTTCACTGAGGGACCGTAGCCCCACCTCATGCACCTTCTTGGACCTATACCGAGGGACCGCAACCCCAACTAATGCCTTTTTAAGCAGAGTTAACATTCATAGAACCACATGCCCGTCTATTAGATTCCATACACATATGCATAAATAAACCAGGGTTTTAATGCATAAGATCACGTCACATGCTACACACGCGACTCACGCCACACCTGCAACCCATGCAATATGTACCACATGAAATTCGTATATAAATAAAATTAGAGTTAATATGTACAAAGCCACGTATAAACTTCACATAATGGCGCCACACGCCACATAACCCATCACGACATCCGATGCCACACACTCGACACAACCAACAACTCACAGAACAAGACCTACCCGAAGGTCAACACCAAACCCTCAAAATCCCGATTTCACAAACGTTCTCACAAAACACCGCTTTTCCCAAAACCCTCCTTTTAGAAAAGAATCACGGGTCCAAACACGCTCCACACCCAACGATGTACAACATCATGCACACAAAAAAGCACCAACTGCACATGCCCAACCATGCACCAATAGCACACTAAACTAACCCATGTCACTCCCGAGGACGACCACAAAACATAAACAAACACCACGGCCCCACCACGACCATCCAAAACAAGAAACAACCATCACCCCTCTTCACGGATCCAATTGACAGAACCCTATAATTCCATTGACCAAAAAGCCATAAGAGGTGATCCAGTCGATTGAACCCCATAATCCAATTGACCAAAAAGCCAGAACACAACGAACAAAACACCAAAACACCCACAAAGGACATCAGTCGACTAGGCACCCCCATCTAGTCGACTGAAGGGCTATTGGAAACCAAAAATCCATAACAAAACCAACTCAATCGACTGAACTCCCAAGTTCAATCGACTAAAAACCTACTGGAAAAGCATAAACCCAGGTAAGTCGACTGGGCGCCTCAACCCAGTCGACTGAACCACCCAGCTCAGTCGACTGACCCATGACGAATAACGATTCTAAGCTACTGGAACAGCCTTCTCGAACTCGAAATTGAAGCTACCAAACTCCCTTTCGACGTCCTCAGACATACACAGGCCCAAGACTACCACAAAATCTCCAAAAAACACTCACAACCCGATTTCATCCAACCGAAAACAACATACAACGCCTTTTAAACCAAAACCTAACCATTGAAACGAAAAATATTTTTTTCATGCATTTCAAAACGGTAAAAACACACATGATTACACGTAGCACCCTTATATGATATGAGAATCTAGGATTCTACCTTGTTGAGTCAAAAACTCGATGCCTCGATTTACGTACAAAAATTAAGCTTTGTCAGAATAAAATTATGTCTGGATGTACGCGTAGCCCCCGATGCCAATAATAAAGATCAGCTGTTGGATCATCAAAAATCGTGCCCCGAGCCTCCGAAAAGTTAGTGAGATGGCAGAGCTTCCGTTGGAAAGAAGAAAAAAAGAAACTTAGCCAGGAAATTTTTAAAATATCTCCATAAATATCTAAAGGCTCGATATTTATAGGCACCCAAAAATATCTCTTTTTTTTGGAATATCTCACCAAAATATCTTTTTCAAAATATCTCGCCAAAATATTTTTTTTTGAAATTCGCACCGTAATGCCCAACTGTCCGGGGAACTAACCCTACATGCATATCTAAACACGAACATGCATAAAAATACATATGAACATGCTATAACGAAAACGAAAAGCACGCGTCAAAAAAAATTTCAAAAAAGAAAACGGGTCAGGGTCTTACAACTCTATCCCTTTAAAGGAATTGCATCCCTGAAATTCAGTACAAGGTCAAAAGAAAATAACCTATCGATCGCAATCGACACAGACATGAGAGATGGTAAGTCGAACCATTCCTAGGATATAGTCAAACAAGGCCATATAGTCTAAACAATGGCTAACTATCTCAAAAACACGGGATCTACAACTCGTCCCAACCTCACTTCCTCACAAACCACTGCATTAACACAGCACACCACCCATGGAGTCCACCACCAACTCCAAACCCACGGCCGCAGCCTCGCCCTCTCCGCACAGACATCACGTCTATATGAAAGAAATACATCACATAAGATGCAGCACATCGCATGAACATAAATACTAAGCACATAAGCATGCTAACACGTAGCCACATAGGTTCATGCGAAACAAACCCCATATACTGAGGAGAACTGACAAGAGTGACGCATCCATTTGGATAACCTACTCAGATTTCTTGCTAGAAATCACGTCAGGTAAACACGTTTCTAACTTAGCTCCCAAGTTTGTTAACCCAAATACCAAAATGCAAGACTAATCAATCCTAAAGTTTAACCCCTATGCTCACATATACACAACATTCACACACTCCACACACTATTATGCTCGTTCTATCAAAACATCTAAACACATACAGTCAAGCACACGCAATCAACCTCACACGGTGATGCATCTTCTTCCCACAGCTCTTAGGTATTCGAACCCAGAACTTTCATACCATTCTGTCACGCCTCAAATTTCGAGTCACATGAAACACCCACAAACAACCAAATAAAATTTCCAACCCAAAATTTACTCACAAATTAAAGCATACATGCATTTAATATATCTGCCAAAAAAGCTTACATTACACGGTTCCAACACCAGAAAATATGTTGTAAGCATACATAATCAAAAGAGTTAAAATGAAGACTACAGATCTTTCGCCCCAAATCGGCACCTCCGGATCAACCTACGTGACCAGTTCCTAAAAAACATTTTAAATCTCACACCGTGAGCCAAAACTCAGCAGATACTAGACAAGCATAAAATAAAAGCTAAACATGCTAGGAAAGTAATGTGCGATTTTTGACTCTCATTTAAGCCTTAAAATAGTTTTCACAAACAAACGAAATGCAAGGATAAGAACCATTTTTGACTCACAGGAGCCTCGAAAACGGTTTGGAAAAAATGATTTTTTATTACGACTCACACGAGTCTTAAAAACAGGTTGAAATTGGTTTTATCCACCCCACAATACTTCACATGCAATTCATGCACCTTTTCGGGCTTTCACCGAGGGACTGCAACCCCAACTAATACACCTTCTCAGACTGTCACCGAGGGACCGTAGCCCCACTTCATACACCTTCTCGGACTTTCGCCGTGAGATCGCAACCCCAACTAATGCCTTATTAAGCAGAGTTAACATTTATAGAACCACATGCCCATTGTAGACACCCCAATTTGACCTCGCCTAATCTTAGGCAAATCCGATTATGAAAACAGGTGAAATAGTGCCTCAGTACGATCCTCGGGAGTTGATCCAAGCTCAGTATTTGAACCCAGTCATCAAAAACCTTCAAAATCTCCGAAACCAATGAAATTGTACCAAACCATCGATAACTTGTT